>OMKK01032259.1:23333-33755 GCA_900302305.1 Polymixia japonica | reverse complement strand
TAAAAAGCAGACTGTCGCGCGGCAGCCCGAACCCTTTTTTTTTTTTGGGAGGGGGTTCACTGGCTAGCATGCGCTACGAAGCTGCGGCCTGAGCCGCGGATCCCCCAGCAGATCCACCCACTAACCCGCTCGGGCCCATCGTCATGACACTCCTTACTCTGACACACAGGGATCCTATGTCATGGAATCAGAGACAGTCTCACCATAGACTAATATGTGGTCATGTCTAGTTGAGCAAAGAGTGTGCGAACCGGCATATTCCTCTCTGAAGCTCTGACACTAGATGGGCTTAACACTGGATAGACACCACATAAATTGCCATAATATATGAATCCCCAGTGTTCCTTGTCTTTCTAATAGAACGGGAAGCGTTGGGAAACGTCTACTACAGAATAACAATGAAGTACATTGTTTTCATTTCACACTTTGTGAAGTAATTCTGTGGTTTGCTATTAGTTATTATTAGAAGTTTAGAAAAAGATATTTGACTTGTTCACCAAACCGAAGTGATTACAGAGTCATTACACTGATTTACAGTCTAACCTTTGTTGTTCTGGAAGTTCAGGTTGCCAGGTATATGGATTCTTCTGAACTGTCTTGTGAATAACAAGTTATTGCACTTCTACGTAAAAAAAAATTAAATACTTCTTTTGAAGAATTGAATCACCATTCTCTGCTATCTCAATACAATATACCATTTATTGATGAGAAATACATAAACAATGACTCTGCCTGTAATAATACTTGGGCCTGGATGGCAGCAAGCAGTGTGAGTGACTCATGGAAATAGCCTGAGCATGGATGGGAAAAATAACACATAACAAAGGCAGTAATTCACAATAGAAAAAAAATACCCAGAAAACGCACAACAGATGGAGGCTGTAATCAATACTCCAGCAGAGGGTCACATCTGCATCCCCCTGCGGGTAATGGAAGCATCTTTCCATCTGACCAATCATCGCCCGGTGAGTAAAACCAGAGATCGGCACTTTAAGGTTTATTCTCATGGGGCTGTTGGCTAGACGCTAAGGACAGGTCCGTCGTTTGTTCATACGAAAATGAATAATAAATATATTATATGCTGCCCTGCATAACTAATAGGAAGATGGGTTCTACAGCACAACATAGGGCTCTGGGATTCTATTGTTCAAACTGATCCTGGAGCAGTTTCGAGATGAAGGGGAAAAGGCCTAAGGGATGTGAAGAGCCTTTCACGGCTTGGCGTGGGGCACGGCCAGTCCTTCCTCAGAGCCCAGGGAGGAAAGGTAGGGTGACCAGACGTCCTCTTTTTCCCGGACATGTCCTCTTTTTGAGACCCAAAAAATGTGTCCGGGGGGAATTTCAAAATCGTCCGGGATTTTGTTCCTCTAGAGCCTCAAACGTGTTTATAGCGAGTTTGCATCGCGTTTCTCTCTGTCGTTCACAGACTAGTCGCGCCCCACTACAGTTCGCTAGTGGACTTCCTTGTTTACCACAGCAAAGCACATGTCTATCAGGCATCTGTTCAACCAATCGCACCCCCCCGCTCCGTCTATACGTCCTCACCCCCCACCCCCGCTGATGTGTCCTCTTTTTCACAAACTCAAATCTGGTCACCCTAGGAAAGGACTACCAGGTTATCACATGTGGGATTCAATAAGGTCTCATTACAGCTGCCTGGAGGCAATAGGTAGAACAGTGGTCCCCAATTGCGTGGGCCATCAAGGCCCAAGAGCACACAGGTTTTCATTCCAAATAAGCACTACACTAGTTGATTTCACTAGTTAGTACCTATCTCGCTTTGGTTGGAGGTGTGTTGACCAACAAAGTCAGCTGCTGTAATGTTAAAGTCTATGGGTTGGGCCTATTTTTAAAGGTGTAATCACTAAAATGTTTTCTTTACTGACCACTATCGGCGACGAGTTGGAAAAAAAATAAAGACCCTCAAATTAAAAGCCTTTAGTTGGCAGCTATGTTAGTTTGCTACAAACAAAGGCTACAATTAGCTAACGTTAGCTATGTGCTACGTATAGCTCTGTGCTGCTTACCTGTCCAACAGTAGCATGTTCAGCTCAGCATCGGGTGTCATTCCTTTATATAGTCGCAATGTTTTCGCCACCTCTCAGAAGCGATACCGATGATTTATTCCAGTTTTGGAGCGCCGTTTACCATCTTCTTTTTTTCGCCATATGACGAGGCTTTGGGTGTCGTAAAGCTGGGTCCTCCATGTTGAAACGCGCAGTGACGTCACTGTGTCTGCTTGGCTCTCGTAGTTGTGTAGGAGGAGATTGGATTCCTAAGGACCAAAATAAAGATTTATGGGCCGGAACGGAGGTTTTGAAAGCCATACATAGCAGCACCTGGCAAAGCTGTAGTTTTGCAGTTGTTACAGATTGACAAAGTCTTTCCAACCCCACCGATACACGATGGTCATTTCTTGCTACGATAAAGTCTAAATGTTACTGAGTAGACCTTTAAGTGGACAGACAGGTTTATAAGGTTATATCTGATCACATGTAAAAGGTAGATTCATCTCATAGTTATGATTTTTACAGCTTGGATAATTTGAGCAAAAAAGACAAGCAGGAAACTGAAATAAGTACCTATGGCAGGTAGAGTTGTGCAAGTTATTGAAACCATATTCAACTGTGTGGCCTTGCCTAAACATTAAGCATGGTTGAAATGTCATTGCCCTCCTCTTTTTACCCAATAACTCCCCATAATATGTTTGGGTTCTCACATATCCCGGGGACATATGGAGAAATGCTGAACAAGCTTCCTTGCCCTCTTTCCTTCCCAAAAGGTTTTCACTCTCTTTCCTCGAGACATTTTAAAACAATTTATAACCACAGAGTCACAACAAGGAAGTGTGTAACTGTACTTGCATATCTATTACACCACACATGGGATGGTTTTGCCATTATTATAAAGATGGCCCCGCTATGACCTACACTTCATTTTCTTCAAATAGCTCTGACCTATATGACAGTATCGCTGATAGCATTTCAAATACTGAATTTAAAAATGTCAAACACTTTAAATCTCCAAAAACGTCAAATGAAAAACAACTGCAATTAAACTAATTCAGGTTGAATTGTTTTGGGGTTTTTTTTTATATCGAATGACCTTAATTAATTAAGGTAAATTTATTAATAACAGTACTAATTAATGTAATAATTAAGGTCATTCAAGTATGAAGACCTGATCATTAACCGTTCAAATTCATAATAAGCAGTAAGTGATATTCCAAATCTTCGAGATAGGTTGCTTAGGTATCTTAAATACAGACATGCTTTCAACCCTCCTTCAAATGCCATTTTTCATACAGTTCAAATGCAGAGGTTCAGTCTTCACAACTAACCAATCGCCATAGTTTGATAGACATACCATAATGCCTAATAAATTGGTACAAAATGGAAAGGCATTGGAATCTTCTACTGAAAATCAAATTAGGAAAATATCAGTGAGTTTTGTAAATCACTCCTCCCCATTATAATAAATACTTCTGTACAATTTGTGAGTCAGCTGAATTGACAGTAGGAAACATCAGGGAAAATAATATCTTCACGTCAAAAGGGATCAGAGAGGATTAAAAAAGGAAAATTCAAGCTGCAAGTTAAGGTATCACAGTAAGGAGCACAGCAAGTTCAAGCATTTAACATTTTTTGTGCCATTATAAAAGAGATCTTTGCCCTGGGTTAGACAGATTATGGACACTATTGAGTAGCACTGTGAGTGGAATGAGGCCTGTTCTATATGAGCTGGATGCCCAGTCAGGATTTTGGCCATTGCCCCTGCTAGCCCAGCGCCGGTTGGTTCAGATGAGGACGCAGACTGGGGCACTGCTATTTTTCAGGGCATACGCAAACACAGCAAAGAAAACAGAGTGGGGCTAGTTACGGCACGCTGAGACAAGAAACAGTGATAAATAATTAGGCTGCCGCTCTCCCTGTCCCCGGACGGCAGGCGCGTTGACGAGACGTCGCTGGAAATCGCTTTGTTTATTGTTTTACGTAGGTACTGTGCTGGAACAAATACTACAAATATGCTTAAATCGGAGTAATTTAGAGAACCAAGCTGCTTACATACCCCCCACCCCCACAGACAGACACACACACACACACACACACACACTCTGCCATGTTTCCTTTCCTGCCTTCAGAGACCAGGGAGATTTATAGCTCACCTTAATGCTAAGTTATGTGCCAGTGTCTTTCCACTTTACACTTACACCTATCGCTAGCACATTTAAAGACGGACGATGACGCGCGACGCTGTGACGGATGTTGAAGGTACAGTGTGAATACAGATGACAAAAGCCTACCTAATAGCGTGCTGTTGAGAGGCAGCGCCACTGACAGTACTCACACCATTGGGCACCTCACTAGCGCACGGTCATCCTGCTTGACCTGTGACCTTTAACACACTGGACCGTGGAGCTGTCGGAAACGGTTTTGTCGGTCACAGCGAATTTCAATTATCAAGCGTAGACATTTTTGTCATCGTATTCGTAGCGCGCTAACGATCAAATTAAAGGCCTAGGCCGTGTATTGATGGTATGACTATAAATTCGTTATCATCATTCCTTTCCAATATCTAACTGCTGTAGGTGTGATTGTTGTTGATATCGAATGTGAAGTTTGAGTTGTTTGTTTTTTTCCACAGCCTCTGTATGGTCAGTGGCTACATTATACTGTAGTAGCTTAGAGCGAGCAGCAGTGTACAGTCAGAGGGGTCGAGGTTCTGACTTAGCATTGCTACTACAGTAGATCTTCTGGCTCAGGTCCTCGGAGAGAGGAAGGAGGGGGGGGCAGTGCATCAGTAAATTCTCACTAAGCTCTTTTCTTCACAGTATCCACTTTCGGAGAAAAAATGACACAGAACTTCCATTACCGTCTTGGCAGATCAAGCCCGCCAATAAAGAAGGAAATGAGACTAATTATTTCCTGAGTGGAAGTCAAAACTTTTCTCTTTGCATTCAGAAACCCCAGCTCCAAGGCTGGAGAGACAGGACTCTATTAGCTCTGAATAAACACCCACCTGTGATCTGGTGCTACCTGCAGCCAGCCGCTAATGTTATCAAAACACTTCTTTTGCAGCGCCATGATTGCTTTTACTGCAGGTATTATAAAGTAAATGTGGCATTGGCATCACTGAATACCTCTCTGCCTCCCTGTGTGATGACTGGTGTCCATTTCTGCTCACTCATCTCCCTTCTAACTGGCTGGGTCGCCTAGCGAGGAAATCAGCACTTCCTACAACCTCCAGTTGAAATCCCCTTTGTATAAAACAAAACCTGTGTAATAAATGACAGGTGTGGTTTTCCATCACTATCACACTGTAAATTTAAATGACTGGATGAGTATGATGAGTACATGACCCCTTACTCATATCTAGAGTAGAATAAAACCTTTGAAATTCAATGGTCGAAACTGAGCCGAAGCACCTGAGAGCAGATAGCATTACTGAGAAAACGATCTGCATTGAAGTTCGTAGTTCGTGAAGATGCAACTCAGAGCTACGCCACGCAGTCCAGCATGCACGGCCTGCGTTATGCGTAAGGTGTAAATGGAGCAGAAGAAAGTCATTTTCTCGAGGTCGATCAGATCAGCAGTTTGTGCTGCGACAGAGCGTGCATTCCCTACTGTGCAAGTGAATTTTACAGGATTTTCCTCCATGCATTGACTTCATGAGGAGTTTTGGGGATTTCTCTCTGTTTGGCACAGGAGGCTGTCTGTCAACACACCCCATCAAGCAACCCTGTTTCCATAGATACTCCCAAATAAGGAAAAAAGAAATGCAAAAGACGAAGGTCAAATTGCATATTCTTCTCCTCCTAAGTCAATTGGTATGAACAAGAGAGTAATGCTAAAGGAGTTGATACTTTAAACATGTCATATACAGTTACCAAAGACTAAAATATTATTTTTGCTTGCCAAGCAAGCTTTTGTCCTTCTAAATCTTCTCTCACTCACCCTGAGGGCAGTAATGTCTTAAAAAATGACTGGAAGACAATAAATTGCTCATCCACACATGGTAACGCCATCAGCCCAATCAAATCAATTGTCAAAGAGCAGCTCTTTACAGCCTAGAGGGCACGGCCTCGACCAAGGACTTTCCACTGCTAATAATACTTAGAAAGGCCATTTGGTTTTCCAGTGTGGATGACAGCACAAACCTGCACAATAACAACACACACTTGAGCAGGTCAATGACAATTCACCGCTTTGCAAACAAGGAAATATAGGAGGGAACCTGACCAGTGGGTCAGTACTGGGAGCCAGACCATGATGTAATCAATCAACCACATTCTGATTGACATGTCCTGCTGACCGGGGTGAGCATTCTACCGTCATATTTCACACTATTCCTCCATACAGTATCTCTTTCTCTCTCTCTTTCCCTCTCCTTTTCACTCTGTCGAAGGGGAGATTTTCTTTGTTAACCTGAACAAACCTCTAAATTACCCACAATGCATTAAAAACTACAAGAACAGTATGGAATGATTCCAAGGTAGTTCTCTATTAGAAATGTTCAAAGAGGAACATCAAAGGCAGACTGATTGAGGCCACACAGATCTCTCATTTCCCAGTTTTCATTGACATGTTAGAAAGTTTATAGCTGTAAATAAAAGCCAGTGGCAATCAAGTCTACCGCTTCAGAAACTTTAAATAAGTCAGTAGTAAATCAGTAAATCAGTAACCTCGCAAAGTAGAGATTTGAAAGGTTAAGGAAATTACTTTTCCAATATTGCACAGCATCTTGAGTCTGAATTGAATTCAGATTTTGTAGTATTTAATTGGACTACTTTGTACTTTGTAGAACCACCCAAAAGAGGGCATGGTGGGATGGGGGCCTTGAAGTGACTAATATGTGACTAATATAGAGAACCAAACTGTCACTACAGTCAGCTTGTATTGTGGCTTGTGGGATAGGGGCTTTCTCATTATTATTGGTGTTTGAGCAAAGTGTGAGTTTTATTGGGTCTGTGTTTTTTAGGGTTTTTTTTGTTTTGTGTTTTTAAGAATGTCTCCTTAGTTCCAAACGATCCCGTCCTCTGCCGAAGTCAAGATGTCTGCCACCAGACCGCTGTCTGCCAGGGGATTTTCAAATCAGAGAGGCATTTCAGCGGTCGCTTCTTTTCTTTCTTTTTTACTGTGCGGTGGAGTAATTCAAATCTAGCCCAGGAACAAGACAAGACCTAATAAAAGGGGGCTGTACAGTAGCACCTACAGTACTGTACGTTTACAACCATTAGCCCTTCCACCGCTCTGCCTGTACCGGATCCAGATGTTTTGGTGGGGGTCGCAGGCAAGGTCCGGATAAATATAGACACTGCAGGAGCTGTGAAGTCCTGAATCTCCTCTATTAACGTTTTCCTTACCATTATTTGAATTTTACGACATACTGTACTTATTGTTTACACATGCCGGAGGAAAAAAGCAGAGCTTTCAGCAATGAACAAAAGAGTGTGTGACTGAAAGCCTAAAACCACCTAAAAAGCTCACCATAAAGTACACCGTTTGCACATACTCTGTAGCAAATACCATAACGTATGCCTTAGAAATTTACAACAAATACACACACACATTTTCCTAAGAAGATGTCAGGTCAGGCAAGATGATGAGGACTGCTTTATTCGTTTCTGGACAGATTATACATTCCTCCGCCACATTTTAAGAGCTGTCTGACATTTACAACCTGAAGCCATGAGCCTAGAATCATAATCAGGTTGTGGCTCCGAGTTCGGGGGCCACTGTGATGGTGCAAGTGGAAAACAGAGGCGAGGGAGGTCACATTATTAAACCAACTACTACTGGTTATTATCTTCTGTCAGACTCTGCCTATGTTTTTCAAGAGGTGTGGACATGGGAGTATTTATGAACTCTGTTTTAATAGAATATTCCATTAGGCTAAAATGAATGGTTCTCATTATATTGCTACCAAAATTGCCATAACTACATTAATGACTGGTGGCAATTCTATGGTCCACAACTGTAGACCATATTGGTGTAGGAGTGCGCTGGCAGCTGCACTCCTGAAGCCTGACCGCGACTTCTAGTACATCTGCGACTAATGCTTCTTTTACTGCGAGTGCAGCCGATGTTAAAACTTCTGAATTTAGGATAAGATACGGTAAGATGTACCGTATTTGTCTCGTGGGGAAATGACGTTGTCACGGCAGCCAGTATAGGGTACAGCATAGTGGAAAAATGATATAAATAGTAATAACCTCTTTACCTGACCTTCACATCCAGACGTCTGTTTCAAAAAGCTGGGGAGGGTGAATAAATAAAGAGTGAGTTTATAACTGGGCACACCATTTGATACCCAAGCTCCGAGGCTCAGCATCAAGCAAGGGGAGAACATGCAGGCCTAATGCCATGTTTTGAATAAGGAATAGGAAAGTTTAAAATTCACTCAAAAATTTTGGAAGTCAATCTCAGAGAGAAGGTTAAAAGAATGGCTGACTTTTTTGGTTCGTTTTCTGATTTTGTAAGGGGTAAAGGGCTCTGTTCAAATGAAACTGTATCTTTTCATGTACTTGTGTTTTTAAAGCAACTGCCAAAAACTACCTGGCGTGATACATTGGGCCAACTTTAACTGTGGCCCTCATCCTGAGTTCAAGTGTTGGCTAGCATGCTCTGGCTAGCATGTAGACCAGGGGTTTTCAACTCATTCTCAGCCAGGGACCCCAACTACAAAAATCTACTTTCTAAATGTTAGGTAACTTATAATTGACCTAATAAAGCTATATGTCAAAAGTTCTTGTTGTTTTATAGATAGGCAACGTCATTAGCTAGATATGCCAACTCAAAGGAAATGTTCTCAGGCATTGTGGTGGGAGAGGGGCAATGGGTCACACACCAAGACCAAGTAAATGTCATCAGGCATTGGAGGATATGAGGAACTGTATGTAAAAGCTATCAATTTCTAAGCAATTAAATATAATATAATAGTCACTTACAAACTAAAACTTATAACTCGGAAATATAAATATCTTTTGTTATCAATGCATTTTAAAATTGTATAGCATAATTTTGAGATCTGCCCCCGGACCCCCTGCGGTACTTCTGCGGACCTTGCAGTGGTCCGCGGACCCCCTGTTGTAAACCCTGCAGTAGACTCTAAAACTAGCCCAGCTCACCGTTTAATTTATGAGCAATCTAACAATTTCATTATTGCAGGTTTAGTCATTCTACAAACACCATTCACAACTACTGGAACATAGCTAAGAAAATAGAGCTTTCTTAAGCTTGCAACCCCAGGTGAATCACTCCTACTTTATTCAGCCATTACATCACGCCAGAAAGCTCAACAGAAACTCACAAATGGCCCTGAACAGAAGTGCAGACAAACCTGCTAAGCGCGAAATATGGTGGAGTGTGGTAGCGGGAAAGCGCCATAATACCCTGCTTAATTAGCGCCCCCCTTTTTTTTTTGTCCAAATCTATATTTTGAGGCATGGCAAGGAAAAACTTGCAAAGGTCATAGCAATTATTTCACAAATGAATAAGACCAGTGTAGGTATGGCATGGAGTTCAAACATGGCCCTGGAGTCAGCCATAGGGGTGGCCAGGCTGCTTGGCATGCGGGGAGATGACGTGACACGTCAAATAAATGTCCGCACACAACTTGGTCTGCTTGAGAAAAATGTACTTGCTTTTCACTTAAGTGCGTCTGCTCTCTTTGCCGTCGTCTTCTGTGCTGAGCTGAGGAGGGCAGAGTTTAGATGCCGCACGCTGCCTCCTGCCTTTTTTTTCGTTCTTTCAGAGTGCAAAAGTTCCCTCGGGCGGTGTTCCTCTCACAAACGTACTCGTTAAGTCTCTTAACTGATACGCAACTGTGGGGGTGACTAGATAAGCCACCGCTGCCTTTGTCTTTACAACCTACTCCTTGTTTCTCTTTTATTTATTCCACTTTAGGTTGCTGTTGACAGCTGTGGTCAGGATGTCTTCTGGCCCTCGCCTTGGTTTATTCCCCTAATCAAGCTCCTAACGGTACGCCCCAGTTGATCACTAATGTCATCTAAACATCTCCATAAAAAAAACCCTGTCTTTACAGGCCGCCCACACCCTGGGGTCACTTGTTACCATAGTAATTGTATAAAATGTAGACATCAGTTAATCAGCAGGGTAAGCCGAATGGAAGTGAATCATCTCATTTGGAGGACAGACAGCCAATTGGGGACAGGAGCCTCCGGAGGGTACGCCCTATAGGGAGATGTTGCTCTCTACATCCAGGCACGAGGGTCACTTTTTCCCAAACTTAAAGCTAAACATAATTATTGAAAAGTTGAAAAGACCTCGGCATGCCAGGGTCTGCCTACTGTACAGTGGAAAAGCTACAGCCTGTGAAAATCAACACAACTTAATGACACCCTGATTCAGGGTCAGACTGCTGCCTGCCCCTCTTGAAAACCAGTCTAGGATGTGGTCCCCG
>OMKK01032259.1:4144-23289 GCA_900302305.1 Polymixia japonica | reverse complement strand
AACAACAAGCTGCACATGCCAAGGTCTACCTGGGCTGGAGAAGCCACTGCCTGTGAAAATCAACAGGCCCTAATGACACCTTCATTAGTCATATGGTCAGACGCCCCCGGTGGCAAGGTTCTCCTCCCCATTGAGCACTGGAAACTTTGGATCACCGTGACTAACATACTGTTTACATACCAGAGAGGGCCAACACTGGGGGTTAGCGGTTAGCCGAGCCTCTAGCTGTGCACTGCCGAGGGGTTACAGCGGGCCAATCGTATGCATCTTCACTCATGCTCCATATTCTCAAATAAACTCCTCTTTTCAGGTGATAGAAAACCTTCTGAGAGGGGAGGTTTTAACGCTGATGTTTTTCACATGCTGTGCTGCATTTGTGTTGGCAAATTCTATTTATCATTTGTTATTTATTATTTATCATTGCTACGTTTTGGGCGGAGGTTATATTTCAGAAAGCAGGATTTCCTTCTGCAGTCATGGTGTGTTTTGAAATAATGTAGCGGTAGAACTTTTGGCAGAAATAAAAAAAAAAATAAGGACCATGGGAGTTGTGGAAATGTAAGATGCTAAAAGAAAATAGTTTTCCGATTGAGTTGCCATAATACTACCACAAACAAAGTCTTGCATGGTATCCATGCAGCAAGCCTCTCCTCTTTATACATGAAATGCATGATTTCTGTTAAGTTTATAACATGATCTGCCGCCACAGCGTGTAGCTCTGCACCGGCGTCTGGCCTCCAATGAGCGATCCGCACCGAAGGCGGCCGACCAAGCCAAGTTACACGCTTATAACCAATTAAAAAACGATTCATCATCCTTCTTTTTAAAGGTGTCTAACCACAGTCATACAGCCGCCTGCGTCTGCGGTGGAACTTCTAAATCCAGAGGCCCTCCAAAATGGCCCACTTTTTAATGAAGAGAAGAAAAATAAGCAGCCCCGCCCTTGGAGGGGGACAAGCTTGTTATGTCATGCCCCCCGCGGCCAGAAACATTACCCCACTGCTGGAAGGCACATCAGCAGCACCGGCTACGCGGAGCCGCGACTGACTATATCTCTGTGCATGCAATAATTCCCCTTAATCTGATCAGAATTCACATGAATTGTGTTGCCTTTGCATGCATATTCCAGTAGCTTCTTCCTTTACGCTATAAATAATTTCTCTCCCGTCATGAAGCGCGGGCATATTTTTCTCCTGTTGTTTCTGTCACTTTCCTTCTCTTAGCGTTAGTCAGTTAGCTAACGCCGAGACATGCCAAAGCTGGGTGTAAGCGTGCATGATAGCTGTAAACATTAACACGCTGAAGGTATGTTGGATATAAAGGGCAATGGAAACAACTCCAAAGGACAGGTTTACTTGGATTAATGTGGGTATACATGTCTAAACAGCCCTCCAGGTGTTATTCGTTTTTGATACCATCGCCAGCCAACACGAATCATTCCTTTCTTCATCAAATAATCCAGGAAGGACTCAGACGAGAACACGCGCTCGCGAGAATGGAACCACTCATCGATTCTCCGGGTCAAAACAGAAGACTGTTTGGTAAAAATAAGTAAGTAACTAAGAAACTGCTTTGATTTGCTTGTAGTGTTTTGCGTGATCTCAACAGCTGATCTTCATTCAGCGAGGACAGGGTGAATGGGTTCACTGGAGGAGGCCTGTAGTAGTTGACAGGCTGTCTTCCCCTCCTCCACTCCTCCACTCTCCATCCCTCCCTTTCCTCACAGTAGCCCTCAGCAGTCCTCAGTGGTCTGCCGGCCAGCTCATTTAGTGTTTTACACACAGCTTTAAATGACTTAAGCCGGCCCAGTTTCCTGAAAGTGGCCAAACACACCCATGGAGGCGACAGCTTAGTCCTGCGCCCGTAACCACAACAACAGCAAAAAAAACTTGTTAATATGGATTCCACTCTATATGAGGGTCAGAAATATAATTACAAAGATTACTTTGCATTCAATACTGTTTAAGACCTATACAGTACAAGTTTATATACCCGTGTGTAAAATAGGCCATAACTGCTGTAAAAATAAGTGCATACATAAATAACTGTAAATAGTCCCAGAAAATGTGCAAATAAATGTAGGCTTAGGAATAGGTGCTTGTAGGGAATAACGACAAACGGACGGCCAATAACTTCACGCTTTGCAGCTGTCCAGTTTGCGATACACTCAGTGCTCTGATATGTCATCGCACCTTACACCTGCATCCCCTCTGAGCACTGCATGCCTAAGTGGGAACCCCGATGATAAGTGAAACACGCAGGGCCTCGTTCATAGTCTGCCTGTCCCTGTTATCTTGCTCATCCAAGTAGGGCAGTAGAGCATCAAGGCAGGATAGAGCTTCCTGCTGCAAGCACCGGGACTGCGACCCCCTTGGATCCCCCCCCTCTCCCCTCTATGTCCAAATGCGCTGCCCTGCTCACTATGGTCGCTAATTACATGCGATTACCCACAGTGAAACACTTTCACTCAGTGCACAAACACTCGAGTGTTTCGCACCTTCCCTCTCGCGCCGAGGCCCGTAAAACCTGCCAAGCACGACTGAATGTGTAGACGGGGGTCCAGGTGTGGGCACTCTGGCCGGGGACTCGTAAGTTGTCCTTTACACTGGATATTGTCACATTAAAGAGATTTACAGAGACTAAAATTTTAAAAAAATAGAACTGGTTCAAACTGGGAACATTCTATAAGACTTGTGGTTCATGTGGTGCATATATGGCTCATTTACAGGCAACTCTTAAGAATAAAACACAATTTAAATACTTATGCATTCCAAACCATCTTCGTAGAAAGACCCACTGACCTCTTGATCCTGAGAGAACAATCTAATGTTAAAAACCGTATGACAGGGTTCAAATAATCTTCTCCAGCGATGTTGATTCAGGCTGAAGTCCTTAAGCAAACTGTCTGGGCCACTTTGACTCTCAGTGTTAGTTGTCTATGTGTGGTGTCACTCTGCATGCTAAGCCCTGGATCTCCTCAGTCTGAGCGTTATGATTTCATTGCAGGTGCGCCGTATACATAAGGCCCCGGCACTATGCGATTTGTTTCACTGGAGCCATGTGGAGGGACATGCCCCATTTGTAAAGTGGCCATCAGTCATAGTGACAGGTCTGAGATCAGGGCAGAGGGAGCTGAGTGAAGGCATTGAGGCGGCCGTGTGGAGAGGGAGAGACAGCCATCACAGACGGCTCATTCAGCCCGCCACAAGCATCTCTGTCTGAATCAGTTAAGGATAAACAAGTCAGGGCCTTCGCCAGGCACCGCTGGGTGACCACTTCAGACCTCACACACTAACTGATGCAAACATATGCAGTCGGGAGCGACGTGGAAATATACATGCAGATACAACACTTGAGCAGAGAAATCGCGAAAACACACAAATCTCTAATGACCAGACAAATATACGTCCAACAGTTCACGATCATGTAGAAATGCACGGAGCGGCACACAGAGAAGCACACAGCGATGGTGGCTTGCCAAGTGTGCTGTGGTGGCACAGCGTGCTTGTAGCCCTCATTAAGGTCCTGGATTCTGCTCTTCACTTAGACTAACAGCCCGGGCCGCCCCAGCCCCGTCATTAAATTGTCAAGTCTGATGAGTGTGTGGCCAGAGACTGAGAGCGCCTTCAGAAGCACAAACCCGCTGGCCTGGCCAGAGCCGCAGAGCAAACTGAAGGTGGCCGGGGCTAGAAGACCCCAAAACCACAGCGGGTTTCACCCCTCCTCTGACGGGAATCCAGCAGCACCTGCCACTGGCACACTAGGAAAAAACTGGGCCTAGCCTATATGCACAAATAAACAAATACACACAGGCACGCAGAAAAACATTCGTGTGTACTTTATACGTATGAGTACACACACGCGCGCGCACGTGTGCACGCGCGCATATAATTATGAATATTTGTGATATATGACTGGGAGCTAAATAAATGGAGTTATAATCAAACACCTGAACCGCCAACCGAATGCGACGAACGGGTTAAGGAAAAACCGACATTATTAGAGGTGATTTGGACGGATTAGGGCCTCGAAAACTCCTAATCCACGGTAAGGCTGACAGAGAGTGGAGTTACAGCCTCGCATGTCCTGTAGGTATCAATGGAGGCGGCGCAGCTCACTTTACCTGCAGTCACTGCACAGCGCTTGTTTTAATGGGTGAAGCCTTTTGACTGCTGGAAGGAGAGGAAATAGGTTAACAGGATTCAATCACACAGCATAGCCAATCCAATTATGCAGTCTTAGCCAAAGCTCAGGTGTAGCTAACGGCAGCAAACGCGGAGCGCCTCGTCACGGGGCAATTGGTTTGCGGTTTTCATGTGCGTACGAACCACAACAAGGGCTTTGATGTGGCCCCGGGTACGGTACAGCTGGGCGAGAGCGGACCAGCACTCCGATCGCACACAGGTTCCTTCAATAAACACTCAACTGGGTGTAATCGTGAGTATGCAGCATGAAAATAAACAGCATCGCAGTCAAATTCTGTACCTCTGGCCCACAGACTAACCTTGGGGTTTACAGAGGTAAAGCCCTCTGAAATGGGAAATCTCTGCCTGAAATAATAATCTGTTTCTGATTTCCACGACCCCGGAGAGGTTAGCTAACATACAATCGATGCGCCGGTTTGGTTCCTCGAGACACCTGCTCTTTCATCTTTTCTCAAGTTTAGACCTCATCTATCCCCCTTAGGACTCCTTGCGCTGAGACAATTGTTGAGAGTGGGGAAGGGTGTGGGGTTGTGGAACTGTCCGTCAGCAGTCCAGAAAGTTCAAGTCATCTCAGCCTGCACTTTCCTCCTGTCTCTGCACTAACCTGCTCTTACCCAGACATGGATCCCACTTACCAAGACTGAGCTGCTCTTTTTCCCAGGACAATCTTGCCTTTATCAAAACCTCCCCTTCACTATCAACAAGCTTAACGGACGATTACATCAATTTCTTCGACCTGGACCTCATTTTGGGGTGATTTTGGGATCTGTTTTTAGAGTTTGCGATTACCCTGAAGGATTGTATTGGAGACTAGCGAATCCAGCCTACTCCAGACCGTAAGTACCGCTATAACGAAGCAACTGATGACATTTTGGTCTGAGCTGATCAGTATGATCAGAAAAGATAGGAAAATGAGGTCCAGGTCAAAATGGCTGGAATTATCCTTTTAGGTGATTCCTTTCGAAACCGCCAAGTTTGATCAAGTGTGATTCTAGATAACTAACTCTTATGAAAGGCCAGTGAAGGTTTGCACACACAAAATCACTTAGAAGTTTTGATATTTGACTTGAATACTTTATTTAACATACCCCATGAAATCTTCCTCATCGTGGACTCTGCCCAGTTTCAGGTTCAAACTTTGGTCATCTCCCATCTGGACTATTGCAACTTCCCAAAACTCTCCTACAAGCCCCTGCAACTCACACACAAAGATTCAGCCCGCCTCATCCTTGACCTCCCCAGATTCTCCCATATCACTTCCCTGCTACACTTCCAGCAGTGGCTGCCTGTGGCTTCTTTTACCAAAGCCTGGTGCGAGGCTGGGGATGGATCTGCACCCCCATACCTCCAGGCCAGTGATGTAGTGGTAAATACAGAGTTGAGTAACCTATGACCTTCAGTCAGTAATCACCGAAAGGCAACCAACCACCAATATTACCAATATACAAATACACCAAAAAACAATTATATATCACAAAAAGCATGTGTTCCCCCCCTTAAAATATCCTATTTCATATAGATTACACCGGTTTGATACTAGGTACTTTGACGTATACTATGAATTTGTTCAATGGACATTTACAGTATGTCACCATAAAAAGGTGGATAAACTCTATTCTGCAAATGAAAAGGTGGGTAAATTGATTTTAGGTAAGTTTACCCTCCTCTACCTGTCATAGTATAGTGTGTTCTGTCACTACTGACCACTTAAAGGGATAGTTTGGGTTTTTTGACATAGCGTCATGTGAGTTTTTCACTAGTAGTGCTATAGATCCAAGGCCTCACAGCCTGAGCTAACAGACCTGAATCTATATCATTACTAGTGAGTGACTCACACGACCCTATGTCAACAAACCCAAACCGTCCCTTTTAAGTGTCCTGCGCCAGCCTGGTCACCGCTCTTCCCTCTCCCAGTTCCCCAATGGAGGGATGACCTTTCCACTCCAGTCAGAACATCAGTCACATCCTCTCTTTTATTGCTCTCTTCACCTTCTCCCCAGGGAATCATCTTGCCCCTACTCTACTCACTCTAATTGCAATCATAAATCCCCACCATCTCTCTGCTTAACGCTACCTACCACCTCTTTCTTACATGGTCATGGTCCTTGAACCTGGTTGCTTTTAATTTGGGGTTAGGGCTGCTAAGTAGGTCACTGTTGCACTCATAGTAAGTCACTCTGGATGAAAGTGGCAGGTAAAGTCTAAAATGTAAATGTAAAATGAGACATGGATGGAGGTCGCCTAACACTAAGGAGCTAAAAAGACTGGAGCACTTTTAATTTCATTTCTGCAATAAAATATGAGTATGGATTAAAGAATCAGTTTTAATACCTTAAATAAAACCCAAACTAAGAGGGGGATCTTTGAGACAAGCCTTGGTAAATATCATGACCAAAACAGTTTGAAGGTCAGTCAAGCTATGAAGACACAAAGCTGAAATGGGGAGAGATTACTGTCCCATGACACTCAAAAACTGCTTATAGGATACCTTCCTCCTTCAGTATATACCAAATATAAGTTAAAAATAGACACTTAAACTTTTGATTCCGTTGTCAGAATCAACTTACAGCACAGAAATGAAAAACTCCACGTCCAATTCCTCCATTTGCACTACTGCGCTAGCCTCATTCTCTGACGCTGTGTGCTGTGTCAGTGTTTCCTCTAGAACGCTCAGGCCAAATTTAGAAATTAGAGTGATATGTGGACCAAACATGCAATTTCCTTGTGTGGCAGTGCATCAGGGATGAACCTTTTACATGAGGATTTGTTTGCTCGGCCTAAGTGTGTTAGAGGCAGCGCTCGCAAACGTCACAGGGTCGCGCAGAGCAGTGCTCGGGCTAAAGGGCAAAAGGTGAACTTCGACTTTGACTTTTTTCCACCTCTGAAACGTTCTAAGCTGATTTTGACAGCCTCTGGTCCTGAAGCAGGGCACTTGTGACCACAGAGGAAGACAAGATAAAGGAAGCCCTTGAAACTGAAGGGAGGACAAAGGATCCGTAAAAAAGAGATAGTCGGCTCTGATGATACTTTGATGCAAATCTCTTTGCAGGGGATAAAGCGAGGCTGTGTAGAAAAGCAGACTGAAGCTCAAATCTCCCCACTCTCATTAAGGTAATTGCAACAGCAGCACACCTGCCAAGGGACTAAACAGTGTCCATCTGTACTGGTAAAAAGAAAAAAAAAACATTTAGAGGTGGTCTTCACGTCTGCCAAACCTTTTGGCATTAGGTTGAAATATTTAGTAAAAACACAGTGGATGTAGATTTGGGATACACAGACATATCTGAGAAGCAACTGCTATTTTTTTACTTTATCACTTGATGTCATATATATATTGGTGTGCTTTTGTTGTGTGTTACCACATGTGAGAGCGTGAAATCGCGTAAGCACATGTGGAATCGTGTCAATCACGCGTGAAGTGTTCCAAAAACACACGGGAAACGCATGTGATAATGTGAACAATGGGATTCATGTCATGTGACTTTGAATGATGCTGTAATTTCTGATGTCACAGATCCTCATGTATTGCTAAACTGCCAGTGCTGAAAATAACGGCCAGAGGACTGGACTAGTACACAGCAAACCGCCCACTTAGTCCCTGACATTATTTCGGCTTAGTGTGGATGTTAAAGGTGGGTTATAACAGTAGAACTAAAAAGAAACAAGAAATATTGCAAATATTGATGAACAAACAACAGGGTTGAATTGGGACGTTTGGAAGAGATTGAAGTGAAACAATGGTAACTACTACTTGTAACAACCAGTAAGTACCTGGTAATAACGTTGATATTACCCTTGTATTTCCTTGGCATTACCCTGTTATTACCGAGCTGCATTGTAAAGTGGTCCCGCAAAAGGACTGCTGAAAACTTTATGCATGAAGTGTATACCTAGTCAAATCATCGCAAGGCCTTTCCCCTCTTCCTGGCGCCAAGGAGTCCGATTTCAGTTGTTTTGGGTAACTTTTGAAGACACAGCAACCGAGGCAGTAGATGCTTGAATCCTCCATCCCTCCTGAAGTTCATGGAAAGTAGGAGCGATGAAGTCTCTCGCTCGGACCAGTTTGATGGAAAATTAAAGATGATGTCATGGTATGTTCTTTCAGGCTGCTGAGTGGCTGCTGATTTGCACTGTTGCAGACGTGATTATTACTATTATCATGGGCGAGCTCTCTCTAATACTGCCTCAATGACGTTAGTGCAGAGGTGGAGTTGGTCCTCAGAAATGACCCTGAAAATGTTTATTCATCATTCACTTAAGCAAAGCATCATCTTGTCACAGTTTGATAGATGCACCGTGATTATGGTTAGCTGACACTGGAAGGGAGGTGACAAGCCATTCAATGCCTCAAAATGAACTGTAAAACCACTTGCCCTTTGAGCAACCTTCAGGTCCTGCAACATTCAAATCACTATGGTGAAAGACTGGAGGTTTTCCTGTCCATTCCTCTGTGAGGTTAAGATAATGGTTTTCTCTATCATTCCAGTGGCCAAACCAGATACTTTTGCAGTCATGTGCTGGTCAGAAGCAAACAGCGTGCTTGGTTTTTTTCATGACATAGACAACTCAATTTTTACTCTCTCTTTTCTTGTTATGGGTCTTTCTCTGACTAAAGCATGTTTACAACATGTTTTAGAGCAATCTAGAGACCCAGTGCACAAAGGCCTGCATGGTTGTGGGGCAGGGTAGTACAGCTTGAAAAGAATATCTGAGAGCTGAAAGAACAGAATAAAATAAAAAAATAATCAGGGGGTATACTTTGTCTAACCACTCAACACAAGTCCAACCTGGGGAGGCTTTCAATCAGCTGTGTAACAAATGGGCTTTGTGGTCTCAGAGTGAGCGAGAGAGGCAGAGACATAGATAGTGTAAGAGAGAGAGAGAGAGAGAGAGAGAGGAAACAGGCAGACTGGCTGCAGATCAATAGTAACATCATTCACTGAACACAAAGTGTTGAAAGGGGGAAAAAATTGTGGGTTTTGGGTCTCTTTTAAGATAAGCAATTTAAACATTAGACAGAATGGCTACAGTATGTATTATCCTCATTTCAGGAATGTCTGTGCAGTGAAAACACCAAAACACTTGCACGCACTGTCGTTAGCACTCACTTGTAGTTCACTTCCAAGTCTAAGGGTAACCTTGAGATCGTTCCAAAACTCTGGAATGTATTATGGTATTGGATGGGATCAAGGAGGTTTTAATAGAACGTGACGTTTAACCAAGTGGTTAGTTAACCAAAAAACCTCTAAACAACTGCTTATTAAAATCACAGGCAAATATGTTTCTTTTCTCAATGCTGATTGCAACCTGTGTCTATTCAAAATAACATGGTCACACTCCACGGAGAAGATATTTTGCAATATTAAATTAAGTTTGACGATGTACAAAATATACATACATGTGATCTATGATGAGCCTTGATCTATGATGAGCCTTCATAAAATGGGAATAGGAATGGAACTTTGATTCGCAGACACTGATGAAAGAGGGAGAACTGGAAACATTTTGCCCATAATGAAGTTGAACTGAATTCATTTAAATAGACGTTCTTTGTAAGGTATACAAATTCATACACCACCTGGTCTGAATGCAGTATCCTACCTACAATCTAAGATTTCAACCTGTAACAACCCTGTTTCAACCCTTTTTTTTAATAGAAAATAGATCCTTCCCTCAGGTATTATTTCATAATAGTGAGTGAGTGAGTGATTAATCGTTGTTTTTTTCTTCTGGACCCACATCCATCTACGCATCCATCTGAAAATCCTACATTACCCAGTATCCAGCAAGAAGAAAGTACTCAAACCAAACTGAGGTCTGTAAACTTTAAAAAGAACTGGCATTCATAGAGGCAATACAGAGGAAATATAGAGGAAATTTGGTCTCGACACATGAGCAGCACTTCAGCGACACTTAAGCGTTTAGCGCGAGGCTTCTGTTAACGTCCACACTGGTTTCGTTTTGGCTGTTGAGTATGAAAGGAAGCACATTGCACGAGCGGCCGAATATTCTCCATCACTGATATGGGTTTTTATGCATAAAAAGAACTTGGTTGTTGCTCCGACGTCGGCACGTATGCGTACATTTGTCAGCCTCCTCCACAGACGTACCCATAGTCGTCTGCCAATTCAGTACGCAGTGCTTGCGTTAGTGCTAGGTGGCAGCATTGAGGTTACAAAACCACAAAACGAAGGAAAAGCCAAAGAAATCCTGAAACGTCAATCTGCTACCGGAAGTCCTTCCCTGCTCAACCAATCAGCGATGCTGAGATGCGGGGGACCGCGGATGCGCTCAACGTGAAGTTGAGATTTCGGGGGTGTGCGCGTCAGCTGCTCCGCCAGCCTGCGGGAGCTATGGTGACCCACAACTCCCTTCCCTGTGTCCCTGCATAGGAGTCTGTTTCAGCCTTGATGGAGTCGTGTGCCTGTGCAGACCCAGTGTAGATTGATGTCAGAGCAATAACGTTCCATGTTAGCTTAGTGCTAACCTCTATAAACAGATATCTGCATATGAATGCAGAATCTGTAGGCAACGAGACAAAATTTTGGTATTGGACGCATTTCTGGTTTCCGTTTGTAGTCCGGTTGTAGTCTGAGTATTATTGACCGATCACGTTTTGTTTGTATGCAGGTAAACTCCATGTGGAGAGCAAAAGAGGTGGAACACATTGGCCGAAATGCGATCTTGGTACCCATCAGCTATGTTTTCCAATTCTAGCTTTTTATTTTAATTAAAAGTCTTGGCCCGGATATCTGGCTGGCTACACCGGAACCCCTGAAATATTGGCTGTTGCCACCAGAGGCTAAATCGTCATCAGACCGATAGCCGATGGGTTCTAAGATTGACTTAGTGCTGAAGAACGCTTGGCTTAAGATCTTGCTCAGGTTTTTGGTTATTTGTTTGCACATCTTTAAAGAAATGCAATAAATGCTCATAAATTGCCCTGTCTATGTAGTGTTGCACAAGTCATTGCACAGCAGTAGCCTACATTTATAAGTTTTGAGCGAAGTGAGACATGGATTGTGCAAAAAGGGGGTTCGACTTAAATTGACCTACTCAAGATAAGACCTATTCAAGGTGACCTTAACTTTTTGAAATAATTTCTTTCATATGATTCATTAAAGGTGCCATCTGTAATATATTAAAGTCACATAAAAAGTTGCATTATCACATTGTATTATAAGATATAATATAATGGTGATAGTCTGAAAGCTTCCCCTCTCTCTCTATTTTGATTGTACCTCAGTGGCGCTACTCTCCTGTACTTTCTGGTATTTGGTTTGCTTTGACAGCCCATAAAACAGATCCTCCCCTCAGCCTACACAAGCTGGAACACTGTGCCTCTTGTTTTGGTTTGTTAATGTATGTACACTGTATTATATATAGTTCACTTCACCAACACCGGAGTACCGATCTTACTGATAGCATCTTTAATGCATCAGAAACAAAGTACAGCTCCTAGTAAAGGAGTACATCTATATCTCAATGTTGGGAAAACCTAAAAGGTTATAGTGGACCTCAAGAGACAGCATCCAAACCATTCTCCTATCACCATCGAATTTTAGGGATTCTGAGGAAACCACAATATGTAGCATCTCACACAGAGAGCCAACACCAATAACGTCATATCTAAATTCCAAGTGTCTACTTCTCCAGGGGATCTGGGGAATTAAGATGGGAAAAACATTTGTAAACTTCTTTGGCTGAACACATGGGAATATTTTGGCTAGCGCCGTTATCCTCCTCACAAGCTGGGCTCGCATAATGTAGCTAATTAGACCAGAAACAGCCTGATATGATAAAAGTTGAGTAAAATAAAGGGTCCGCAGATTCTGGGCTCAGCCACACATCACTGGTTTTTCACAGCAATTCTTGCTAACAACACATTAACAATGTTGTATTCCACCATTCACTCAGCAGTGTTTGTGACATTCAAAAGCCAGAAAACAGTTGGAACAAACATAATCTATATGCATGCTCACAGAAACACAAACAGGGTGGTTCAAGGGGCCCAGTACTTTAAGTATGATATATTAGGTTTGTCTTGTAAGTTTTGCCTATCTATGAAAAACATAACCTGTTGCATTAGGGCTATAATTCCAAATGAAAAACATAAAACTGTGTTTATAGCTCCTCATACACTAAATACCTGCATTTCCTCAGACAGTTTAATTAAGAAAGAAGCAACAGAAACAATAACAATAACCTCTGCTATAATCCAGATATACAACTTGGGGTAGCCTTAGGCACAATCCAGGAGGATTCCTTTTGGAGCCCTTGCAAAAATATTAACTTTTAAGAATTAATTAATAAGAACTAAAAGTGTATAGTTTTGTGTGACTGACTGTGACAGACTCTTCTACAACCTTCCTGTGTTAAGGCCGGGATATTCTTCAGCGAAGGTACATGAGAACGTCTATGCATATAGACGTGGAGAAGGGGTTTGTGGGTAATCATCGCTCCCAGAGGTTCGCCGAGCAGCCCACGTGCACACCTCCCAAATCCTAACTTAGCATCGTCGTCCCAGGTGTCGTAACCACGCTGAATGGGTGAGCAGAGAAGGATATCCAATAGAAGGATATCTGGTAGCGTGATGTCAACACACCAAAATAGAGAACGAAAGGTATATACATAACATAACAAACTTGTCATAGCGAAGGACAAAATTGAGCAGTTCAAGGAGCAACTTGCGACCCGGTTTTCAGGCGTTTCGTGTGTATTTTGGTTTCGTAATCGCAACACTGCCAACGCGTGTGCAACATGCTACTATGATGGCAGACAGCTATGAGCACAATGGCGGAGGGGGCTCAAAAATGCACCCACATGTGCCAATGTTTATGTGTAAACCAGGCTTTAATCTTTGGTGGGGCAGGGGTGGAGCATTGTTTTGGTGGCTATATTTTCTTCAATCACTGACATATATACAGTATGTTGTGTTAATGCTGAATAAAATGTATAAATACTTAGCAAAGCATCATCTTGTGACAGTTTGATAGATGCACCATGATTATGGTTAGCTGACAGTGGAAGGGAGGTGACAAACCATTCAATTCCTCAAAATGAGCTGTAAAACCACTGATATTTATCTAATCTAAAAAGCTATGTATGAACAAAATAAAAACCCATACCTTATGCCCATACATATTGCATGTAATCATGTTATTATTATTATATGATACCTGTACGAGCAGTGTAAACTGTTCAAACAATATTACTTATCTAAACTAGCAGAGGCCACACGTGATTTTCAGGCTCTATCTCGGTAATCAACGGTTAATCTATATTAAAAAAAATGCTAACACTTCTCAACTACAAAATAGCTTTCCCCAACCAAAAGCCCTGGGTTAATGGTGATGTCTGTGCTAAGCTCAAAGCTCTGCCTATAGCTCTGGGGACCTGGAGGCCTTGAGAAAGTCCAGATATGACCTACGGAAAGCCATCAGAGTTGCCAAAAGAGCCTACAGAGACAAGTTGGAGTCTAACTACCACAGCTCTGACCCCAGACACATGTGGTGTGGACTGTGTTCCATCACAGACTACAAAAGGAGAAACAGCAGTGATGCCCAGACCACCGCCTCTCTTCCTGACAACCTCAACACCTTCAATGCACAGTTTGGCGAGCAACGCCGTCCCTTCTGTGAGGCTAGCTGAGGACCAGGACAACTGCACCCCGTCCCTAACTACGGCTGACGTGAGGAATGCTTTTAAAAGAGTAAACCCTCGGAAGTCACCAGGGCCAGATGGCATTCCAGGCCGTGTCCTCAGAGTGTGCGCTGACCAGCTAGCGGAGGTATTCGCCTCTATATTCAACCTATCCCTTAACCAGTCTGCTGTCTCCACCTGCTTCAAACAGACCACCATTGACCCCGTACCAAAGAAACCTTCCATCACCTGCCTAAATAACTACCACCCTGTAGCACTGACCTCCATCATCATGAAGTGCTTCGAACGGCTAGTCAGAACCCACATCTGCTCCACCCTTCCTGACACCTTGGACCCCCTTCAATTCGCATACCACCCCAATAGATCTACGGACAACACCGTTGCCCTGACAGTGCACACTGCCCTCTACCACCTGGATAAGGGAAACACATACGTGAGGATGCTGTTTATAGACTACAGCTCAGCATTTAACACAATTGTGCCCGCTAAGCTTGTTCCCAAGCTCAATATCCTGGGTCTGAACACCTCCCTTTGTAACTGGATCCTGGACTTCTTGACGGGCAGACCTCAGGTGGTGAGAAAGGGTAACCTCACCTCCTCTGCACTGACCTTGAGCACTGGAGCTCCTCAAGGCTGCGTACTCAGTCCCCTCCTGTACGCCCTGTTCACGCATGATGGCGTGGCCAAATGCAGCTCCAACGTCATCCTTAAGTTTGCAGACGATACTACCATCCTAGGTTTCATCTCCAACAACGATGAGACCGCCTACAGAGAGGAGGTCAATAATATATATATATATAATACAATTTATAATATTTAATATTCTTAGTACTGCTTTATTCATATTCTTATTACTGCTGCTAGTGTTTTACTGTGTATATTTTTGCTATTGCCCTTATTTGTAACTCTTTTTAATAACTTCATATTTTTCTACATAGTTGATGCTTGCCATGTCCCAAGAATTTCACTGTTCAGAATGACTCTGTGTTATACTGTGCACATGACAAATAAAACAAATTGACTTTGACATTCTGTGTCTTAAACTAAATGGGCCCTTTAAAACTATTGCACAATTTCTGCAATACTGTATAGAGTATAGGTGAGATCTGCTCAGAAAAGTGCATTCTGTACCAAGTGGTTGAAAGATACTGCAAGAAAAACTGGCAAAAAAGTCATAGTGGAATTCAATGTACCAAAACAGTACAACTGTCAAAAAATAAACAGGGGATTATATTTTATGACCCTTTTCTGCATGTTAGCATTTTTATTGTGTGGTTTCAAGAGCCACTGTATTTTCCAAAAAGCTGCAGTTGCCATAGTGCAATGAATAGGCTGCAAGTGATGAGTACGACTGCTTCTAGATCAGTTAACAGCAGAGGGAAAATGTAGGCAATTATGTTAATTAGTCACAGCCAAGAAACTGAGTTACACTGCAGCACACTTTAATTTCCTCCTAACAGACTCAATAGGAAACGCTTTATTGTAGCAGACCCTCCCAATGAATATTACTGGCGTCAAGTAGGGGCACTTTATGTCTGTACTTTAAACAACTTCTATGTTGTAAAAGAAAATACTACATCCAGTGAAAATTAAATATTTTAGAAAAAGTCAACAAAAGACAACCTAGTTACTTTAGGAAAGGCATATGAGCAGTAGATATTGCTGTACAGTAGCATTGTTGCATTGTTGTACTGTAATTCTTATAGTGGCATTAGGTACCCATGACCTGGTGGACAAATTACCTTCCATTCTTCTTATTAATTTCCAGTAGCCAATGTATTTTACCACTACATACAATGACCGTAGAAAACACTAGGAATACTCTCTAATACTGACTTGCACACCCTTTTATACAACCCATGTCTCAGTTGTTTCAAAAATTAAAAATCTTCCTTTTGGCTTGTCTCATCCTTTTTTATCTACAATATGTCTTTTTTCATAATAGAAATGGTTCTTTGCATGAGGTGAAATCACATTTGACATTTAATCTGGAATTTAACCTGGTCAATCTATTTATTGGAAATAGGTGTTCTGAATATTTTCTTCATTTTAATTATACTGAAAACAAACCAATACGAAAACGAAAAAAAAAACATTACAAAAACACAAAAAAAGTCCCAGATTAGATACCAGTGTGACCATACCTTACAAAGTACCATACTCCAGGGACACTGCATTAGCTGGCTGATCCTGCACTCCAACCAGAGGGCCAAGAGAGAATTAATCAAATTCTCTATCAAATTATTATTGTTGCTGTTATTCTGTTTAATTTAAAAACTCTGTTTCCATTGGTAAATCCTCATCATCTTCAGCCCTTATCTCCTGCGATGTCCCCCAGGGCTCCATACTGGGACCAGTCCTTTTTTCTATCTATATGCTCCTGCTGGGCCACATCATACAGAAACACAACATCTCTTTTGATTGTTATGCAGATGACACACAGCTTTATCTCCCATTAAAACCTAATAATCAGAGCAGGCTAACCACTGTCATGCACTGTCTCAAAGATATCAAATGTTCGATAACACAAACCTTTCTCCAGCTAAAGAATAAGTTAAGAGGTTGCCTTACTTGGTCCCCCGAACACCATTAAATCAATCAAAACATGGGCCCTTTGTCACCAGTTGTCAAAAATGTTGGTGTCGTATTTGATTCAGCCTTGAAATTTGATACATTTATTAATTAGAAATTAGAAATTGTGTTCCCCCGCCTTCCGCCCAATGACCCCCCGCGACCCTTAACAGGATAAGCGGTTGAAAATGAATGAATGAATTAGAAATTAAGTTGGTTGTGAAATCTAGCTTCTACCAACTCAGAATTATTTCTAAGATCACGTCTTTTCTGTCCTTCTCAGACCTGGATAAAGTTATTCATGCCCTCATATCCTCCTGCCTTGTATCGCTCAACAATTGTGTGCATTGTGAGTTACAGATACAAATCCTTTTGAAACTATTGTAGCTCCATAGTCTTAGACTACACCAACAGACTACTGTAACTCGCTATACCTTCAGTCAGGCTTCTCTCTCCCGCCTCCAGCTACTGCAGAATGCTGCAGCGAGGCTTCTGACCATATCCCAAAAGAGGGAGCATATTACTCCTGTTCTTTTGCAATAGCGGCCCAAAAGCTGTGGAATCAATTTCCCCCTAGAATCAGATCTTCCCAATCCACTGAGATATTTCAAAAGCAACTGAAAACACGTTTTTACTAATTATCATTTAACTCTCTGTCTCTCTAACTCTCTGTCTGACCATGTCTTATTTCTTTGCCTTTGTTTATGTTTGTATTTTGTGGTTTTATATATTTGTGTTATAACTTGACTTGATTGCAGGAGCATGCAACATGTGTACATTTTTAGCGTTTACTATTCATATTATTGGACTTACAGATGGCCATGGCATAGCAGATAGCAGTGAAATGGTCAGGGGGAAATATTTATAAATAAAAGCGAATCACTGCAATCTATGGAACAAAAGAAACATAATCACCAATGAAGACTTCAACTTTTCTCAGGTCAGTACCAGACATGTGAACCCAAAGGCCCTATTCACACATTAATGGAATTTGTGTTCGTCTTTATGTGCCACTGAAGTTAAATTGAAACTCGATACTCGTTGCATATTGCAGTGGGCAAAAGAAAAACAATTTGAACACTGCTCTATTTTTTTCTCCTGTCCCGGCGCCATACCTCTACGCCACGATGCAAGCAGAGAGTTGCAGGCAGACTCAATCTAGATTTCAAACTTACCCACTAATCTTGCAATTGCTTGTTTTATTTGTCCAGAGACATAGTGGTCACATTTATTGATTGGCTAAATTTTCAGAAGGTGGGACACTATTCTGGGAAAAGCAGAATGAAATCAGCTAGACAGTTATGTAATACCAATTTACTGGCATGATTTGTGAAACTGAGAGATACAGCGGAGTATTGTAAGCATAGCAGTGAAGTGGCAGGAATGGAAATAGCACTGAACAGACATGGATTTCCATTCATGTCCGTTCAGAATAATCTAAATTGAGCCCGCTCACAACTCTCTGATTGGCTCACCACATTGAGCTATGGACAGTTCTGATTGGCCTGTCAATTGGGACAACAGAAAAAATCAACCACCGCTATGCCCGGCGCAACTGCTCTGCACTGGAGAATTTAGTGTTTCAATTAAACTTAATTCATTTCACTGGCACAGAACGGAAAGCCGGGCCCAGTTCCACAAGGGGGCATGAGGGGGCAATGCCCCAACACATTGTGCAACCTCAATGTATTTTTCATCATAGCACATCAGTGATTTTAATGGCCAATCCGCATAATTTCCCTTCATTACTCCTCAAAATTAGGGGCATGTCTGTTTGGCTGTTCGTCACACACTATTCCCGCCTACTAGAAAAAAAAATCACAAAACACAACGCACGCATAACGTTATACAGCTAAAAGGAATCTGGGTTTTTTATATTGCGAAGACATGCCAAAAGCAAAGAAGACTTGACACCGGACTCGAGAAGAGACTTTATGCCTCAGTGTGGGGGGAACCATGCTTCCAACCTTAACGAACAACAAGCAATCAATCCACAACCACAAAATTTGTGATGAGATATACAAGATGAGACATACAGTTGTTTTTGTCATCACACTGAGCTCATACACATTATAAAGCTGGAAATGCGGAAGTATTATAATAAAATGTAATGTCCAAAATCATTATAATTCACATCAAGTACTGACATGTTGATCCGGACGATAATAGAATTATCAGAGGACCTCGGAGTTCACTGAAAAACAGTAGGTTATTTCAGATGGAATTATTATTTGCGTGCCTGGTAAAAATCACTGACACGGTCATTCCACACGTGAATAAAATTACTGAATTACAGTGGTGAAAATTATATTACTTGACCTCCCCTAGTGAAACTAATCCTGTCTGGAGAGGGCTTATGTCTCATGAATTTTTTGCCTCGCAGACTTTACCCTCTCTCTCTCTCTCTCTCTCTCTCTCTCGCCCCCTCACGATCCAACTGGCCTTGCAGCCCCTCTCTGTCCTCAACACCAGTGTGTCGCTTTCCCCAATTGATGGGATACAAAACTAGCGAACTCTGAATATTACCAACTCGCACGCTTTGGTCATGTGTAAATATTGATGACGCCTGTGATAAGTGCATATAAAGGCGGGGCTGCTCAAATATCAACTGGTTTGGGGCCAATGGCAACAAAAATCAGGCAATCGGTGGTGAGAAAATCAAAGAAAAATTGCAGGGAATGTCAGTCTAGCTGCAACCTGGACCCC
>OMKK01032256.1:26966-53134 GCA_900302305.1 Polymixia japonica | reverse complement strand
AGAGACATATAACACAGAGAGAGAGAGACATATAACAGAGAGAGAGAGAGACATGTAACAGAGAGAGAGAGAGCGACATATAACAGAGAGAGACAGAGAGAGAGACATATAACAGAGAGAGAGAGACAGAGAGAGAGAGAGAGATAGAAGAGAGAGAGAGAGACATATAAGAGAGAGAGAGAGAGAGAGAGAGAGAGAGGGAGAGAGAGAGAGAGAGAGAGAGAGGGTTTTGGCATATGTGTGTGTGGGGGCTCATGAGACAGCAACAATGACGGAGGGAGAGGATAATGTCACTATTAAAACACACAATTTAGCATTTTTTGCAAATACACAGCACAACAACGCCCATTCAATCCGTCAGCTCAAATAACATTACTTAAGTCTTTGTGGACTTAGAAACCTAAACAATATAACCAAATTAAATATCCCAAACTAAAATGAATGTGGGTATTTGATAAACCATTCTATGACAAATGAAAGCATCCTGCTCACTGGAAGTGTTCAACCAAAAATATATACAATACAAAATAATAACAGTCCAACAATCCAAACTAACACTAACACAAAATAATATCAATCCATGTACACGTCTGATTGAAAGTAGTTTAGAAAAGCATGTTATACACAAATAAATGTATTATTATTGTATTGTCATCATTATTATTATTATTATTAGTAGTAGTAGTAGTAGTAGTAATAGTAGTACAAGTAGTAGTAGCAGGAATAGTAGTGGCAATTGTAATATTTTCTATGTTGTTCTCAAAGCTGGCCTTACCTGGTCAGGATGTGTAACAAGTGGATTTCCACTCCTTAGGTTCCTTCACAGACCTGTCTGGTTCTTCTCCTGAAGTGTTCCTCTGTTCTAACACAGACAACAAGTATGCGGCTAGACCAAATGCCTTGATCCCCTGAAGAGTGACTGTTACGGCTGTTATAGAGTAGCCCCCAGGTGAGGATGTGTTATGAGTCAGAGGGCAGGATAGTTTTTGTCGTACCCAGCGCTCAGAGCTGTATGCAATGCTTCGCTCTGCCAAGACTCCCCGTTGACTCCTGGCACAAGGGGAGAGAGTCGAGATACTCTTGGACAAAATACTTTGCCAACATATCAACGCTGAAAGAGAGGGTGTGTCCAAATGAGGGAGTATGCTCTCAATGCCGACTTCATAATGACCTCAGGCCATACTCACACAGAGAGCTCTTAAGGTGAGCAAACTAGATGAGACTAATAGCCCCGGGGGAAGCTGTGATGGTACCTATTTCCTTGCCATCATTTTAAGAATGACAGTTGAAGGGGAATATTCAACTGAAGAATTCACATCAAGTGGTTTTATACATCAGAATTAGTCTTTGTGAAGATGAACACAAAGTCTGTAAGAAAAGGTAGAAACCAAGGACCTAATAACCTAATCTGATGTTCTCTGATCTGTCCGCATCACGCTGACGCACGACATAGGATTGATCCATTAATAATGAATAGAAGACTTTACAGAGCCTTGCAATATTTCTCTGAACTTTTAAATCCAAATAAGCTCTATACCAATTTAATTATATAATTTCCAAACCACGAAATGCGATCTTATCCTCAGAAATGTATTCTGGGTAACATGTCACAGTAACACTTTCCCTCTTATTAAAACTGAGCTGTGCATCAGTGCAACACGGCAGATTAAGGAGTAGATAACGCCTCTCTTTTCTCTCTCGTCTTGTCTATAGGATACAGCGCTGCATGCCTACTAATACAGACTGCACAGGCGGCATTTGTATATTTCAAAAATGAAATTCAGTGGCACTCCCTTTACTGCATGGCATTGACATATTCCTCCCTTTAGGCAAACTTATTTTAACTCTCACTCTCTGAATGATTTATTTGCAAAGGGGAAGGTTCTACGGTGTCAAATGATGTACTTTGCTTGACTCCAAACTATGACTACAGCTGTCAGTTGGTACCTTATACTTCTCTCTACGGGGATAGCTACATAATGTTCCCAAATGGCTAGTCTAGAACGGAAATACAAGAGATTTTTTTTGCAGTCAGATGTAAGAGTTCATACTCTTGTGGTGATTAGTAAATGTATAACCTGCAATTTGTCACTACTGAATGCTAGCCCCTGATTGGCTCTGGGCTGAAGAGAATGTTGTGCCACCCTTAGATTGATGCAGGTGGGTAAGAGAGCTTGCAATGAAAGGCAGCATTGCGATGCAAAAGTGAATAACGTTTTTTGTTTCTTACTAAACAGTTCATCTGAGAACGGTGAAGGAGAAATAGCACCTTCAATTCAAATTCCACATATTAAGGATATTTAATATCCATTGTAATGAGGCCACAAGTAACCAAAATCAGTCCATATAAACAACAAGGTTAGTCTATTTATATGAAAGTTGATGGAAGTCAGACTTACATTCAATGCTATTTTGGGCAATATCTTTGTTCCAGACAACAAAAGTTTAATTTAAAAGTAAATTGGGATTTTAAAAGAAATGATTAAATTTGAACTATTCTCTCCATGCAATTAAAATGTTTTTATTATAAATTATTCACCAATGTGTTTCAACAGTATTTCTTCACCAGGGTGCAGGAAAGCGGGATTTGGTTGAACGCCTGACACAAAAACACTCCCTGAACGTGATTACACGTCACCTGGTTTCATCATCACACCCACACTTCATACGATAACATTTACTGATTCCAGTAAACCAGTGGCTTTCAACCTGCCATGTGATGTTTCAAGATATTACAAAGATATGTGTAGCGTTCAATTATAGATTAGCAATAAATGAATATCTGCAGCCTCTAGTCCATTTAAAATTTTGAAAAGGGAAAGATAAAATCCTCCTTCACATTTCACCATTCTGTTTGAAAGTAAAAGGATAATTAATGAGTCAATGAGACATAAAATAACAGCTCAAGCTTTGGGTTAATTTTTGCTTTAAGTGCACTGAGAAGGCAACTAATGTAAATACAGGAATACAACATCTGACTATAGATATGACACAATATAACAGAAATAGAAAAAATGCATTCCTTACACTAACACATTCCGTACACTAACACAGAGTTAGGAAAAACTACTTTCAGTGTCTATGCCCCATACCTATGGAACAAACTACAGGATTCACTGAAACTTGACACATCGTCTCACTCGAGACTTTTAAGCCTCTTCTTTACACTATGATACCAAATGTTCAAACTTGTTCTTGTTTCTCTTAGCCTGTTTTATTTTATTTAGATACCTGATGATTGTGTATATTGTATTTACTGTATTGTTGCTTGTAATTTTTGTGTACATGTGCTATAAGGGCGTCCTTGAAAAAGAGAGCCTGCTCTCAATGGACCTCCCTGTTAAAATAAAGGTTTAAATAAATTCATGGTTGACATGCTTTGTTGTCTGTGTTGTGCCGTCACTTTTCATCATAGTAGACGTGAACATAAATGAGAGATGTCTACTACAGGGAAGACTCGAGCTCATTTGAATAGTTAGAAAAGTTGTTTGACTGGTATAGAGAGGAAGAAGGAGAATGAGAGAGAAAGAGAGAGGGAAGGAGGGGGGTGAAATACAGTGCAAATGTTTGCTTAAACTAAACTCCAGTGTTTGAGCAGTCCTGTTGAAATATCCCAAAGAGGTGCTGTGTATCCAATCCAACCAGATAAATCATCTTTCAGGACCTTTTTAAAAACTTTTAGGAATAGGATACAGCTTCAACCATTTAAAGTGTACACAACGTGTAGTTTTATCTTGTCGTGGGGTTACTGAAAAAGTAAACGACAAGCCCAGAAGTCATCCCAAAAAACGCTTGCTGGCGGAATAAGAAAATGGCACCTGCTTTCATCAAGTGCCCAAATGAAACGGAAAGCAAGCAGGTAGCTCACCACTTAGATTAAAAATAATAACTGGGTCTTAAGATGAGTTATTCAGTAAATAGCATTGTATAACCTGCCTTCACATTTCTCCTGCGGCTTGCTTTGACACATTTAACATAATCCCTCAGCAAAAGACAAATGAGCGGCGCTCCCTGGGGCTGTGTGGCTATGCAGACGACTGCAAAGGTAAGAAATGTCTTCTGCTTCTGGGGCAACACTGGGGAAGCTCCAGCGTTTGACCAGTAGACCTCCAGGCTAACGTGTAATCTGACACCTCCATAAACTGAAACAAGTTAATCAGATGACACACCCACTCTTCATCTACCAGCCAGGGGTCTTTTTTTATTTATTTTTTATCTTTGGGGTCTTAACCACTGCCATTGTTTTGTTTTTTTAACATAACGTGGTGTTCTTTTACTCCCGTTAAGCAAAAAACAGTAATCAGACTATTACTGTTACTAATATATCTGATAGGGGATCACACTGATACCAGGTTTTCCTCACTAATTTGTTTCATCAAATATTTTGAGCACTTACTGATAACAAGTACTAAGTCTTGATTTTGATCATTTTGGCTGATGTTATTTTGTGCTATAAAATGTTGTATGTAATAATCAAAAGGTATTATTAAACATAATTTTGTAATGCAATTTACTTGAAGATGTTAGAAGGTTGCCCTGTGGTAGGACCTCACTTTAAGAGGCATGATTTCTTAGCAAAAGCTTCTTTTTAGCACTGTAGTGCTAGTGAAGCAATGTGAAACAATTTTGATTTAACTTCACACGCAAGGCATTACATTTACTTCCACAGTTTATAATAGACCTTCGTACAATTTTGGGTGCAGGTTTATAAGATACCATTGCTAATGCTGACTGGTGAAACATGATTATCGTCTGAGGAGGACTATGATGACTTAATATAACAAATGAATTGAATGCTGCGTTTCCTAGTTACTGGGTATGTATTTGTTAGATTTAGAATTTCAGAAATCAGTACACAATGGAAAAATCAAAGCTAATCTTTGAAAGTTAAATACCGTTTAAGATCATGACATAAAACCCAAGTGATTTCTGTCACGGAAACGAATGAATGAAGCTGGTTTACAAAGAACATGGTAGAAACCCCAAGCCATTTTGTTTTCAGTGATAATTTAATCATACAAACTTTCATCAAACACACAGGAAAAAAAAAGCTTTCATCTGTTTGCTCTTCCTCACTTGTCTCATAAATGTGCTGTTGGATGAGGACAGTTTGAGTCTAGTGCCAACCGATTTATTCTGCAATCTGACCCATGGCAACTTCAGAGAGATATCACACTAACATGCCAAGAAAGAAGCACACTTCACTCAATATACGACGTCATGAACAGTGTATACCTTTATGGCAGGAAGAAACATTTGTTATTGACAGTTTGGACAGAAAATGTACAATTGTTCTGTGACATAGCAAAAGGCCTGGAGATCTAAAGCATTGGCCAACTGTGAGAGGTTGTGGTATTGTCTGGTGGTGTAATGATGTTGCAGCTCACTATTGCCTTGGGCTAACTGTTAGCATCTTAGTGAAATGAGGTTTTGCATGACAAGGTGGTTTAAGTCAATGGTTGTCAATAACAGATAAAATCAGAGTCTAGAAAGCCTTCAGGGCGTAAGTGTACTGGAAAGACAAATGACCACAATGAGCGACGAGACAATATAAAATAGGCCTATTTGGCATAGAGGCCACATTACTCAGTGCATAGATCAGCCAGTTAGTGCAAGTAAAGCATTTAGAACCAATTTTAAGGATAAAATGACTGCCAACTCTTGTACTTAAATTACTAATAGTTTTTGTAGTTACACTTTCATTTTAAATATGCAAATCAGATGACATTTTCCGACATCTTTCTTTTGAGATGCTCGCTGAAGATAAACGGAAACATTCCTAAACTTGGATGTGAAATGCCCTTGCCACAGTTTTAACAAGGGACAGGAAAAACCAGAGAACAAAATTAAACATTGTTAGTTCAAGGCAAATATACAATATAGAATCTTTGGGTAAATTAAACGCTTTCCAAGCCTGTTAGCCTATTCTACATTCATCGAATACATTCAACTCAAGATGAAAGAAGCAAGGGTGCTCACAAGAATGCTTTGAGATGATATTTCACCAAGTTATGCAATGCCACAGAACACATTTATGTCTGAAAAAAAAAAATAAAGACTCAAACTCCTCAATGCGGTACATTGTTGATACTGTACTTATAGAGCCAAAAGGCAAGTGTTATAGATCTTTGAAAATAAATCTCTGAAAAGGAAATCCACCCTAAAGTCCCACTCCCCAGTCGCTTTCTCTCTTCCTGAATGATGCGGTGATGTGGGTTATTTGAACCGGAGGGTTTTATTCAACGTGGACAGTAAACGTACAGCTGTCCGTCTAGGCTAGCCACGTCAGAGCGTGAAACATTGTACGTCAAGTCATGTGGGAAATCATTTTTGGCTCTGCTTAGAAAATTGAAATTTCCGCCCAAAATACTTCTAAGTGAATTGATTCATTGTGGTAAGCTATTGTGCAGCACCAGGATGTATTTATCAGCTCAGAAACGTCAAAAACCGATCCTGTGGGCCTTTAAAACAGGTTTTCCATACATCATCATCCTATGATCTTGGGAAATTCAATCTAAGTTTGTGAAAGTGTTTACCAGAGCTTGTTTCCAGGGAACGGCTGGGGAACACGTCACTTTGAGCAAATAGTTATAATGGACTGTGATGAGTAATAGCAGCAGGCTAATAACATTATATTTCTTCATGAAGCAAATAATGGTCATAATTTAATTTGGTTATTTACATAAAGCACCATGACCAACCGTGTGTATCATGTACACATGTATACTGCATTATAACCAATTATAGATGTTCTGATACTTTACAGATGTATAATCCCAAGTCACCAATGACTCTACTCTGTAATGTTATCAGGCAAAGCTCTCTGTAACTGACAATACATGAGAGGCCACCTTTGCTGACAGAATGATTGTACTAAGCTTTTATGACCAAGTGAATACAATATCTGTCTCATATTTATTGCCAGCGAAGCAGCTACATAAATGTCTGCTTAACAACACAACACACAATAGACTTTCGGCCTCTCATTTCTATGTTTCGAACAGATTGGTCTATGTACACTTATCGAGCTGAACTGCCCAAGATCATAAGATCCACAAACGTGAATTCTGTTTTTTTTTGAGGGATGATTTTGTCTGCAACTAAAATGTAAATGACTGACTCTCTCTAGTGGAGGAAATCTATACTGCATCTCAGCTGCTTGGTTACTGTGAAATTACCGTGGCCGGGCCGCGTTGAAGGAGAACGGCACAAAACTGATTGGCAAATACCTTCAAAGTAACATTCCAACGAAATTATCCACGCCGAACGCACATTATTGGAGGATGTCTCTTTCTTCTTATCTTAAAGAAGCGTACACCATAAAATTAAGATAAAAAGTAAACGGAGAAGTTCAGTGGTAGGTTTCAGAGACACATACGAAGCATTGTTATGAGATTTAGTTCGGCCCGAATGAGTCCAGAAAACCGGACAACTAGATTTTAAAGTCAGGGCAGAAACCAGAGAATTAGTTGGCAAAATAAATGGCTTATCCTCCCGAGTCTCTCTTTCAGGTTGCACAACCCATGCACACATACGCAAAATTCTCGCACACACACGCACACACATATGTGTCATCACTGTCTTATCTGCACTCTGATAACAACTAAAAAACAAAATAGAAGATCAGAAAAAAGTCATCTCTCAAAAAGACTCATAGCACTCATTTTTAACTTAGCATTCACACATGCATACAGTGGATATTGGGATGTTGGTTGAGCTGTATGTCAGGAGCACTGGCCTCTGGTTTCTTACAGTGTAGCTGAAGTGGGGAGGAACTTTGCATAAAGTGTTTGTATGAATCTCCAGACCCGCCACCAGCTACTGGAAGAGACTCTTCCATCTCGTATTGGTGTGACTGACTCCAGAGGTGTAGTGCTGCTTGACTATGATAATCCCCATGTTTTAAGAGTGCCCAAACGGATAGGGTCCATGTATATCCTGTAAGGAAGGGGAAAACAAATGAGAGAGAGAGAGAGAGAGAAAGAGAGAGAGAGAGAGAGAGAGAGAGAGAAAGAGAGAAAGAGAGAGAGAGAGAGAGAAAAAAAAAAAAATGAAATATGACTCCATGTTTACTTCAGGGTGGGGGTGAATTTACCCCAAATGTAAATAAAAACAATAATTCACATAGGTATTACTCAATAATTTCTTTATAGATTAGAAAATAACTTTTTTACTGTAGAATATCTCCAATTTTTAAAATGATCTACCACCTGAATTGATTTAAAATAAAGTGAATTGAGCCTAAAGGTCCAAAGGCACTGAAAGCGTCCGACGCGCGCGTTTTGAAGTACACCTGTTGTTTTAAATGGCCGAACGCACACCAAAAGCTTTATGAGGTGCGTCAAACTGCCTTGATGCCCCTACTCCAACCTTGTTTTGATTTTGGAGTGTCAAATTAGGACCCGGCAACCAAAGCTGTTTTTTCTGCAGCTGCAGTACCTGTTAGGAGAGAGCTAAAAGTAATAAAAAGGTAAGGATTTTTTCCCCAGAGGACAATATTTTATTAAAGAAATTACTTATTAATAATAATAATAATAATAATACTAGCATGCACCGACAGTTGCCCTCCTGCCTTATGTAACATTATAGGCTACTCAAATAGAAATGAATAAAAATAAAAATAAATTAATAAAAATTTATGGGGGTTATCTGTAAAACATACAAACTTGTGCCTGCCTACTTATAAATAGTGACCCTTTCCCAAAATACTGCTGGTTCTGTGGTGTTGGCATTTCATATAACGTTACCAAAATAGAAATGTATAGAAAATTTATGGGGGTATCTGTAATATATAAAGATTTTGCCTAAATAGCAACCTTTTCCAAAAATACTGCTGGTTCTGTGGTGTTGGCATTTCAAATCTGATGCCTGCAGTGCGCCATAGGAGCATCAAATGACACGCGTCAAATGAGGCACATCAATTATTGCTTTCAGTGTGTTTGGGCCTCAACTTTTGAACCTTGACATACATGATTCACTTAGTTTATCATGCTAGCAGCGATGTAGGCAATCTTCTTGCCCCTTGATAAGCCTACCTGGTTGTAAGTCACTACTGATAGATTGCTTTGTAGACTGTTTGCTGCTATATTCACAGAATTGTGTGAAAGTCCATTCTGGTCTTGCTGCAACTGGTTAGGGGTGCCCTCCCAATGTTCCCCAGGGTCCTTGAGACTGCTGTCGTCGTGGAGACTGTTGTCGTTGCTGCCTGGGTACTTGCTCTTCTGAGGTGAGGCAAAGGGGTTGTAGTCTCCCTCTAGGCTGCGGTGAGGCTGGGTGTTGAACTCAGCCTGGAAAGAGGAAAGCTGCTGTGTGACGCCGAGGAGGCCTCCGACCTCCACACTCAGGATCACCCAGATCACATCTGTCAACAGAAAGCAAGGGCACGTCATGAACGGGAGGCCCCTTATGCAGCCAGCAGCCTGAGCTAGCCAGGTGACAGACCTAGATACACTAAAGACCAGTATCAGGACTTTACAATACTTCATTTGTAAAGGGAGGAAGATATTACAAAGCCTGTCCTATTCACGTTTAGACAGAGTTAACAATCTGCAACCAACGCATCATGACTGAGGGAGGTCAGTAATGTTAGATATGGGAGCTCTGATATCCAGATAAAACTATAAAATTTAACCATGTGGGCCTAGGCCTATTCCATTATTTCACATTCGCAATTTCTACTTTTGCTCAAACTTTTCACTGTAGATTCAAGTACTTTCAATCACTTATGTCCATTTTCAAAAACTATCAAGGCCTTATTTTTAGTACTTCAAATTTACAAACCTTTAAGAATTTTTAAGGCCTGCATACAATGGATTTTTTTTGCCAGAGAACAAACCTGTCTGGGTTGTCGTTGTTTGGAGCATTAGTTACATGAGTAGTACGTGATTTTTAAAAATATTTTTGTTTAAAATGTATAATAAAAAAGGTTAATATATAATAAAAAATAAATATTTAAATACTTTGTGCTATGGAAGGCTACAATGTTTGAAGTAAAGAAATCTAATCTAATTCTGTTTGCCTGGTTTCATTCATAAGAACTCATGTTGTTGCACACTAAAATGTAAAAGTAAGTTGGCCACACACACCCAGGAATATGAAAAAGTGCCCCAGAAACAGCAGTTTCTGGTTAATTCTCTCAGATTAATGATATTTCTTTCCCTAAATACTGGGCAACTGACAGGGTTATATGAGGAATTATCACTGTGATAGTCTAAATTAAATATTTAGGCCTACTACCCCATTCAATTGAGTATCCTGAAGCTCATGAATATAAGTGGGCAAATCTTGGAGGATTTCCTCTGTGCATCCATCATGCATTTGAACTTGCAAGAAGACACAAATCAATTACTGTAGATGAATGACTCTTATATCAAGTAGTGTCTGCTAATCTAATTTGCAAGTAATGAAATTTAGTGGGCCTTCCAATCTTTAGATATTTATATTTGACAGCACTGAACGCATATAGGTATTGTCAAGGAGTTCATCTCCTGTCCTGAGTGTTGTCCACAACTGCTACCCTCATGGCTGTATCATGGCTGTATGTTGTCAGCAGCCGAGTTCCCTAGCAACAGTAGACAGGCCCTTGGTGAAACGGTTGTCCAATGGGATTGTTTTGCTAGTGTAGATAGTTAGCCTATTAAAAAAAGGCAATACATTATTTCAAGGTGAGGGCAGTGGAAATCTTATCTATAATTAGGTTGTGGAAATCCAATATTTCACTAAATGTATGGCTGCCCCATAGATGGGATGGGCTTCCCTTCCTGGACAGCCGGTAGTATCCATATTTTAAGCAGTATACCATATTTTAAGGTTTACTGTTTTACTGAATCACACAACCATGCAGATTTACTATACTTTCTAAATGATATTTTATGGCTTTAAAAACGGTCATTAATCTATTAGTCCCAATGCTTATCAATAGATTTAAACGTAAAAGTTTTGTTTTGTCTCCAAATTTCCTGTGGATTTAGGCCTACTTGTAATAAATAGACCAGAATTGTTGAAGTTGGCCATTAAACCACTAAGGATTAACTTGCCAACACATCCTAGAGGCATACACTATTCAGGAAGCATAGTTTTCTTACTTTTATCATTGAAAAAGGAAATACTTCAATACAATCATATCATCCAAAAAAAACAAAAAAACAGAACAAAAAAAACTGATATTGACTTTTGGCAATATCACCCAGCACTACCACATCGACAGATTGGTATACATCTAGGGCATCCTAGCACTCAATGGGCACGCTATGTCCTCAAATCTGCTTGAACAGATCCATCCATCCATCTATCATCCATCCATTCATCAGCCATCCATATAATATTTTAAAAAGCTTAGGCTCTAAATCTGAACATCTAGCAAACCCAACCAAAAACAGCACGTCACATTCCTTTGCAGGGTAACGTTTGCTGTTCTTACCCCCATAGAAGAGTCCAGTAGCTGTGCACATCCTCCACTGGCCCTGGTACATACCAGGAGACACGGGGCTCTGCATCTGCACACTTACATCAGCCATTTCCTGGGGGTCTAGAGACCGCACCATCACCATGTTTACGTGACCAAATTGATCCCCTCCAACATATTTGAGACAAACCCCAGGAGGCCATGACTCTGCACCTGTGAGACACAGATAATTGCACTAAAAGTCAGAACAATAATTTATGACAAAAAATGCCTTAGTTCTTGTACAACATTTTTGCAATAGCAATGTGTTGATTTGCTTGGCTGGTGTTAGTTGTGAACTATCACAAATCCAGACAAGAAACAGGCATCATGTAATTCCTGCAGACCTACCTGTGTTCTGTATTCTCCATGTCTTTGTGAAAGGTGTATCAGGCGGCACCGACTCCCCCTCCCCGATCGTCACGTCCTCCACAAAGGACATGCATGGTGCGTTTATGTTGGGACTCTCAAAGTCATAATAGGCTCCGATGGCAGCTTGTAAATTCCTAGGAGGAGGATGTGATGTGTGATTAGCACCTATCCAAAATCTAAGTTTTATGAACAGGGAATTTATAATGATTCAAGTATCATTCAACACTACCGTGTAGGCAACATATATTTAAAATATTTGATAGCATACTTCATATTTATTTGAATATATAGCCAATATAATACCCAGCAACTGAGATGTCTGACTGCCAACTCCGTTTCAGAAAGGCTCTTCCATAAGACATTCTTGTCATACATAAATCAGCAGTTTTATTTTTAGAAAGCCAAGGACCTATTACACGTCATCACGTGATAACTCTTGACACTCTGGCCAGTCCAGTCTGTATTAAGCACTTTCTTCCCATCGATATTAGCTATTTTAACTATTCCAATGCGTGACCGAGATTAATTTTTTGCACTGGAACAGTTTTAGGCACATATTTACTAACCGTGAAATTATGTACGAGCTCTGCGCCGAACACACTGTGACGTTACGTAATATGACATCAGGTCGAGAAACTGTTTCCTGGACGGGGTAGACGGGTCTTAGGTGGTTGGTAAAATAACAAGCTAACGGTAACTAATAAATATGTAGGCTGCTTATAATCAGACGGGACAACGAGTACAACACAAAGCGAAAACATTAAATGCTTTGGGCGGAACCGTTAAGCACCTGTGACCACCAACAGGCAGCCGAAAGTCAGGGACACCGACTAGCGCAGCTAGCATCCAGAGTTAGCAGTCATTGTAACTACTAGTATGCATCTAACGTCAACGCTATCATTGACTGGAGCACTAATAACCACAACCACAGTCCCCTTTCTAAGTGATTGTATTACCCCCGAACAGGAAGTTCACAGTCTGTGTATATTTAGAAAGCAGTTAGTTAATTGACCACTCGCAGCAGGCCAAGAAAGTCCCCGGACTCACCAGTTGGTCATGTCCAGGAAGAAGGCGCATCCAGCTGGGTTCAGTTGAAATCCAAGGAGTCTCTGAAACTCCGATATTAGGATATCTTTATCTGTTGTGCCCATGCAGCTAAATTTCTGCATAAGCTCTTGGTCCAGGTCCAAATCCATGCCCTCCATCGCGGATTTCCCTGGACAGAGACAGGGGCTACTTTCCTAATTTAGTCCGAGGCCTCGACTTGTCATAACAAACTCAACAACAACGCAAGTGCGCATGTCACATGATGACAGTTGTAGTACTACCAGAAAGATTGTTAGTGGAGCGAGAAATCAAACTTCCGGCTACTTCCGTCTTCTCTTAAAGTTTCGTTAACCAAACTAGACCGCTACTTTTTTGACCAGGAGTCAATGAGAGTGTCTCGCATTCAGTCCTGCATCTTTTTCTGCCAGTGGTTTATTTGATTTAACCAAACAGCGTAATGTTTAATGTCTTAGCAAGCTACAGATAGCACCATGAGACCTGGACACGTCTTTAAATGAGTAAAAAACACTTTGGTTTAGCGTATGTTCCTTTCTGTCTAACGAATTTTCCTTAAGTTTTTGCATACATTAGCTGCTGTATGTATTATCCATGTCCACCATGCTAAACGACTAGAATAAATATTCATGAAATTTTTAATTTTAGACAGTTGTTTGCATGAGTGAGGTGATTCCCGCCCGACGCTCCACCATTTTTGGTTCCGCTTTAGCAGACAAGGGTTTCCATAGGCTGAATGGCGTGTGAGCGATCTTGATACTTAATTAATTTTTACATCTTTGGTACTACAAGTATGGACATTAATTATCTCTCCCTCTAGTGGTTGTGTTCAAACCTCAGTGACAAGAGAGGCTTGACCATAGGGAATTCTATATAAAATGATTTTACAAAATCCATTGAATTAAAGTACAGCCATCTTTATTGATTATAATTACTTTTTTTTTTTTTTACAATACTTTACAATGAACTTTGTTCGTAATCAATTTCATTTCATCTATTTTCGAATCTATTTATATTCCTGAGAAAATATTGGATCTGAGTTTGGATCTGTTTTCGTGAAAGATTTTAGTACCAACAATTAGATTTTCTTCAGCGTCACGGGGCGTGCCTCGAAACTCCAGCAGATGGCGTCATGTAATGACTTTATCATGTAATGACTTTATCCTGCCTGGTCGTGTGGTGTGTTAGGGGCTAGTGGCTGTCCGCTGCTGGAAGGAGCCCGGCTGACGTTGCCCAGGCAGCTAGACTGTGCCAGCGGCTAGCAAGATGCGACGTGGGGAGTTGTGCACACTGTTGAAGCTACTCCCAAGCTAGTATATGTATATTTCACAAAAACCTCGACACGTTCGACAGTAACACAGACAGACATGGCTGGGATTATCAAAAAGCAAATTCTGAAACATTTGTCCAGGTAAGTGTCATCTTTGGCTGTCCGTTAGCCGGCTAGCCAAACTGGCTCATGTTTGCTATGTTGTTATATTGCCACCACATCAACACAGCTAACCTTGCTTAGCTATCTACCTACCTTTACACACTGCCAGCTAGCTAAGTTAGTTAACGCTACACATTATGTCATGATAAAGGGTAGGCAACTTGACAGTGAGACAGAGGAGCCCAGCAAAGCACCTTGAACTGAGTCACATTTTTTATGAATTGGTTATTCAAGTTTATACATGTGTGTGTTCAATGCAAGCATGTGTCCAATAGACTGTACAGACAGACTGTGTAGGCAAGCTGTTATTGACTCTGGATCTTTGATGTCCCTCATCAGCCTTTAAAGAGCTTTGCCTATAAGTCTAGTGCATGGTTTGTTTGAGCGTTGAACACCAGTAGTCTGGAGCCAACACTTCTTGTTTCAGAGGTTGTTAATAATAAGGAATGGACATTAGGCAGTGAGTTAGAGATATAGCTGTGTCAAATTATAACACACCTTAGTGGTGATATTTTGTCTTACAGCAGTAAACATCGTACAGTATACAATCTTGCAACCTTAGCTGTGAGTGCTATTTCAAGTCTGCTATGTGTCACTGACAGACATACATTTATTTGGTAGCCTTGTTAGCCACACATTTTTACAGATTAACTTGAATAAACATGGAGACTTATCCTGATAAAGTGGTGTGGTTCTGATAGAGTGTAGAATGGTTCTGGGAAGGAACACCCTGGCTGCGCTGTTATATTTGAGACTTGCTTTGGATAGGTTTTCTCAGTTTTGCTGTTACAAAGAAGAATTGTTGAACTGCCTTTCTGCAAAGATGAAGACTAGTACTCTAACTCATGCCTGTTGTGGATATTTACTATAGTGGCTGTGGGTTTGCAAAGTGATTTAAGGGTTGTGGATGATGAAATCAGATCCAGATTTGATTTGACTTGTTTTTTAAGACAGCCTATGCCTACAGACTAGCCAATGACACTTGGCAATTTTGAATATTACTGTACATAGTCAAATATTATATTGCAGTTACTTTAAGCATTACTTTCAGTTTTGGCGTCATCCTTTCTCTACACCTGGTTTGACTTAATTTTAGTGGTATGCAACTGCCAGAAGCCACACAGCCTGGTATTTTGTGATGCATTAATAGACTGTATTTCCCAGATACTGGTCTTGTTATCTGGTGTTGTGTATGCGAATGCTGGCAGTTGGCAAGTGGTTTATTTGGATTTGAAAGACATGTTAAAATGTTCTTAACAGGTTGTTCTTACCCCAGTTGGAGGGGTCAAAGGTCTAATATTGCTACTTGGCTAAAAAAATAAGTGGTAGATAAAATTAAGGTTTCTAAACTTACTTTCATCCAGTTTATGCAGCTACAGTTGCTAAACAAATTAAAATAGTTATTTGCACCAGACAGATATACAGAGACTGGACAAAGTGGTATCTATACAAGAACATAATTGTTGTGGGTAGTAGCTTCTTCCTTTGTTGGCAAATAGGCTTTCGGCCCAGTGTCCTTAAATATTCTTAACTGGTCCTGTATGCTACTGTCAGGAAGTGTTTTGGTTAAACGTTGTCATTCTACTCTGATTTAATTCTGTGTTGTCCCTGATATTTGTTTATTAGCCATTGACTCAACAACAATCCTGCCTTGCATCATCTTTGGTCAGCATTTGTGTACTGATTAGCTGTCCCAGTTCTCTCAGTTCATCTTATTTTCTTTCCTCAGACACAATGATTGGCAGGTGACCAAGCATAGAGCATATCCCTGTTAGTGTCAAGAATCTGAAAAACATGGAGGACAAAATGCCCAGCGTTTCTACAGTATATGGCTTAAAAGTTAGACTAAAACTTACACAGGACTCGCATCCTTATCTACTGACAGGTTGTAGGCTTTAAATTAATAATTGGCAGAGCAAACCTTTTGTACCAGTTGTTTTCACATTTTCTTTGTATAATCTAATGGTGAAACAAAGCTATTCGGCTTTGAAGCCCTTTTTTGCTGCCCCTGATCAGCTCTGGAATTTTTGTATTGCTTAAACAACGCTAATCTTCACGATTAGCCTCCTCTGGATTAGTTTAATTTAGTGTTACTATACTACTTTGCTGTACAGTAGGGTCAAATCATCATCCTAACCCATCCTATATTATATCCAGTTCTGGCTCATTCATGAGATAGAATCCAATTAGAATGCAGTGTTAAACTAATTGAAGACATTTTCCAACAAGGGAGCTACGATGGTACAGTAGGTTCACTTTACACCTCACTATGGGATGGTCAAATGGGCTTGAAGAGTGTGGGAGTAATATGAAACATTTTAATGGTCCAGGCTCATCATTATGGAAGATCTGTTTGCACATTACACAACAGGCAGGCCATTGTGATTGAAATCAAGTGAGGAGGAGGAGGAGGGCAGAGCAGTGGTGTTGCTGCTATTGTTCACTGTATTTGGGGAACATGTGTTAGGTTTAACTGGCTTATCAGGTTTACCAAGTACACCAAGGCATTAATGACGTGAAAACTACAGTGATTTATTGTCTTTGACAGCTTGACCTACATTATGCATATCAGTTTTAATAGTTTCACATGAGTCATACGCTGTCTAGCGTTAAACTGCAAGTCAAATTCATTAGCCCTTTTGTACAATGTTTAGGCAACACTTTTGCATCTGTGTCTCGGATGGTGCCTGACACATCAGCGGTGGATGTAAATAAAAAGGTCAGCACAGAGTCCATTCAGGGCTATCTGAATTTTTAAATGGGGTGCTTAAGTCAGTTTGCTCCATTTACTACTATCCTCACCGCCCCCTGTGCAAGGTTGGCATCTATTCTTGGCTTTCCGCGGTTTACATTTGCACCTGTGAAGATGCTAAACGATGCACAGAGTACTGCTGTGAATATCTAGCCAAGAGGCTGCTCCGGCTGCCCACAGTGACTCATCCAGTTGCAACACTTTTCTTCATCTAGAGTACAACCCTCTGGCACAGCTCAGTTTGGCCTAGGCTTTATCACTTAGCTTTTGCTCATTCCGACTCCCTTGATGTGTTGTGCTGATGGAGCTTATTTTAAAGAACCTCCCTTGATGTAGAGATATGTGGTTTCCCCCCTCTTAACCTGCCATGACAGCAAAATTCTTTTTTTGGTTTTTTTTTTTTCTAATTTCTTTCCCCAGGTTCACAAAGAATCTATCCCCAGACAAGATCAACCTGAGCACATTGAAGGGGGAGGGGCAGCTGTCCAACCTGGAGTTGGATGAGGAGGTTCTACAGAACATGCTTGACCTGCCCACCTGGCTGGCTGTCACTCGGGTCTACTGCAACAAAGCTGCCATCAGGGTACGTCGCTCGCTAGTCGAACCGGATCGGAGGGCCGGTCTGACGGCCTAGGCTTTAGGGCCCGGAGCTTGTACAGAAAACACACGTCACTCATGTCATTTTGCTGCTTTTCTCATGTTTCATTTTCCGACTGAAAAAGAGTATTCTATCTATTGAAGGGCTTTCAGGGTAGATTAGGGCCGTGTCGTGTGTGGCTCAACAATGAACAGAGTCTGCGAGAGACACAGAGGAAATGAGCTCTGCTGGCGCCACACAGACGAGCGTTACCTAGACACATCGCTGAGGTCAGTCTGAATCTCCAGACCCACCGCGGCCTGTAGATAACAGAGAGGCGAACCATAATGCAGAGAGCCACAAAAGTCCAGAGGCTAGAAAGATTCAGATCGATTTACGCAGGCGTGCTATGAGCTCACTGGACGGGTCATTCATATTACCCAGATGCTCCCATGAATGCTTTATCATCTATCTTTTGAAACAAAACTTCAGACTATCAGGCTGTCAGACCATCAGTATGACTGTCTTGTCCTCTTCTAACTATGACAACAGCAAGTAGTGTCTTATACTTGGATGTGCTGGCTGTGTAAACAATGGTATCTTGTAGGGGAATAAGAAAAGCATGGCATTGTGATAAGGGCTGTAACGGTATAGCATTGTCTTCCCCCGCGGCAACAGATTAAAGTAACATTGCTGATTGTGGGGAAGCTACCAGTCCACAGTGTAGCTTCCTTTCCACTGAAACTACCCCTAATGAAGTTCCCCTTACAACTGCTCACCACTTATTGAGCCTGAAGTCTAATTTACACTTCATCGCACGACACGTCTCGAAATGGTCTTAGGTCTACACTATAGACACCTGTCATAGCAGTAATGGAGGTGACGCGCGAGGCCTCGAAATAAGCCGGTACGGTGTCATTGCAGTTACTGTTACAGCCCCTTTGCGGTGATGTTGCACGGGAACTCGGTGCTTACTTTCCTCTACACACCGTAAATGATAAACAGTCTGGTAGAATGCTGAAGCAAGTGTTTTTTTTATTTTCGGTTGACTCTGTTGTCCCCTGCTGTCTTGTCTCTTTCAGATACAATGGACGAAGTTGAAAACAAGCCCCATCTGCTTGGTAGGAATACTGATCTCTCCTTTGCCGTTTGCCCTTTTCTCCGCGGCTCTTTCCTGCAATATTCTGTCTGTCCTTGTCTTTTTGTATACGTGCAATAACAACCTGACTTTGGCGCTGCTCGGTCAGTGTTCCCTATTATCGTTATACCTTTTGTTATACTGCTTCTCAACAAAATGTGTAACGGGTTGTGTTCTCGGCTAATGTTATCCTTGGCAAAGGTTAGGCTAGCCGTCTGTCTATTCATTCCTGTTGAAGTGCACGCTGAGTATGACTGTCTTCTCCTGGGTGCAGTTCTTGGACAAGGTGGAGGTAGAGATGAGGACATGTGAAGAGCCACGTCCACCTAACGGGCCCTCCCCTATCGCCATCACAGCAGGCCAGAGGTAAGCCCGCTTAAAACCCACCCCTTGGAAGCGTGTCGCACAGCAGTGTTTAGCCGAGGTCATATCTGATGCCGGACGCCCCCGCCGACCGTCTTTGCTGATACTCTAGCGTTCTCACGTTTTATATTGCAGCGAGTACGGCTTCGCTGAGAAGGTGGTGGAGGGCATGTCTGTCGTCATCAACTCCATCACCATCAAGGTGCATGCCCGTGCTTTCCACGCCTCCTTTGAGCTCTGGCAGCTACAAGGAAACAGCCTCAACCCCAAATGGCAGCGCAGTGACCTCCGCTACACCCGCATCACCGACCCAAAGAGAGGAGAGGTACGGCGCTGCACACCTTTCCTCACCAAGCTAAAAGCACGTATCTGCTCGCTATTATTCTGCAGTGCGATGCCGCTGGAACATTGTCTGTTCGTCAGGCCTCGGGTGAATCCTTTTTATTAAGCCAGTTGTTTTTGTCCTTATTGGCCAATGTGTCTCCATGTTTAGACGCCCGCCTCCTCTAAATGGGATCTCGTAATCCACTTATAAGGAAATGCAACTGTTGTGCTTGTGGGATGACCTTTTATTTGTGAGATCTGTTTTATTTGTAATATTTATTTGCCTCAGAAAGACACTGGCATTGTCACAGACAGTACTAGTTATGAAATGGCCGTGTTTCTCTCTCTCTCTCTCTCTCTGTCTCTCTCTCTCTCTCTCTCTCTGTCTCTGTCTCTGTCTCTCTGTCTCTCTGTCTGTGTGAGAGAGATCATACGTCTGGAAGGTGGGTTGATGCATCTGTTCTCTCCTACAGGTGTTGACATTCAAGGAGATCAACTGGCAGAGTCTGCGGATTGAGGCTGATGCCATAGAGAGTGAGGACCAGGACCTGGGCAGCACCCCGTTACGCCTCATCACCAACCAGGGACGCATCCGCATCGCTCTCAAGCGCAGAGTAAGACTGGGCCACATTGCTGCAGAGTTTCTACCATGGATGTCTTCCTCTTAAAGAGCATGTTGACATGTTATTTTCCGAATTAAAATGTTAAAGCCCCATAAAGAATTCAGAGTAAAATAAATGTTATTTGAGAATGTAAATATTAAAGCTCAATAAAAAGTGTGAGGGTTTCTTGATTATCATGAAAAGTCGAGGTTAAAGTGCAGGAGGAGTGGCTAGATATTGTCGACATAATCAAAATGATACATGTTTTGATAAAAAACGTTTCTTCTTCTCTGTGGCTCTGTCTAGGTGAAGGACTGCAATGTGCTGGCATCCAAGCTGCTTTTCATTCTGGATGACCTGTTGTGGGTGCTGACGGACTCTCAGCTCAAAGCTATTATCCATTATGCCAAATCTCTGAGCGAGGCCATGGAGAAATCTGCACAGCAGAGGAAGAGCATGACTGCTGAGTCCCTACAGGTCCTGCCCCCTCGCTGCCTTCCTTGTTGATGTTTTCGCAATAAATTGAATGGCTTGATTTAGTTATTTTTAGATGAATCTAGCTTTAGTTGCTAGGTGCTGTAGGAAGTTTGGGGAAATGGGCAGAATTTAGGAAGAACAATCAAGAATTTGAAAGTAAACAAAAAGTCCACCCCCTCCCTCTCCGCTCCCTCCCCGCTCCCTCTCCGTTCCCTCTCTGCTCCCTCTCTGCTCCCTCTCTGCTCACTCCCTGCTCCCTCTCTGCTCCCTCTCTGCTCACTCCCTGCTCCCTCTCTGCTCACTCCCTGCTCCCCTTCATCCCTCCCACCAAAGCCCATCACTCATTCCAAGGCTCACGTAATTATAAGGCAACCATCCGCCCTGTTGAAGCAGTAGTGCCTGGCTGCTTGTCAGGTTGGAGAGTGAGTGAGCTATGCACGCAAAGTGATTGACAGGCAGGCAGGGGTGCCTCCTTGCAGAAAGCTTTCCTGATTGGTTGGTGAGATTCAGGCATATTGAGATTTCTGAGAGGCTGCGTTCCAAGCCTGGGCAGCCACAGAGACTGTGGAGACTGTGGAGTGCTGTTGGGATATAATGAGAATTTCACCAAATAATACCAAAATGGTTGCAAAATGCAACTTGCCTACAGCACCTTCAACTACATATTGTATTTCAAACTCTATTTTGTTCCTACCTTGGGTGTAATTAATTATCCCAGAATTTATTTCACTGTGGCTTTTAATTGATAAGATGCTTTGGTTTTGTTTATGAAAAGAATATACTCTTTGAAATGTACTCTACAAATATATTTTATTATTATTAATAAAAACAGTTATATTAAACAATTAAACTAGCACCAATACCCCTCACTAAGGCTCTCCACCATGTAATCTTTTTGAGCTACTCTATTTAATTAAGCTATTCAGTGTCTTCAAATTCATACTCAACTATTGACATTAATAAGTGAAAAATGTTTTGTTTTAAGATTTGTGTTCCAATATTTTTGTAGTGTCATTCTTGTACAATCAATACTTAAGATATTTTTTGCATTGATTATAATAAACCTTCATGGTTGTGTGGATCTTCTACCTCCTTTTATCTTACAGACTGCCCCTCCATCCCCTGGCATCCACACCCTATGGACAGAGCCCCCAGCCCCTTCAAGTGGTGCCCCCAACAACCTGAGCCAGTACTTTGATCACTTTGACGTCAAGGAGTCGTCTTACCACACATTCATATCCCGCCTGGACCTGCACATATGCAACGACGGCTCATCAATGGACCCTGGTTAGTCCGACAAGTCAACATATGACATATCAAAATGATTGACATGCTGCCCTGTGTCAGTGACTCGTGTCTTTACTCATTCTTCTCAAGTTTAGGACGATTGTGTGCTCAGGGTCATCCATTAGTGGCGAATTGTTACGCATTTGGACTAATTAAATAGTTAATTTTGAAGCGTTGTCAATAATGATTAACCCCCGTCATGTGATGTTACACAGATGAGCCTCCTCCTCCAGGCTCACAGGGTGCCATGCAGCTGACTTTCAGGAAGCTGGGTTTTGACTACTATCCCATTCACAGACCCGGTGAGTCTGAGGTTCTTTCAGCCTCCCTGCTTGTAATTTAACTGCTGTCTACCCCGGGGCTCTTTACCCTTTACTCTTCAATGCTCAAGACTAACTCAAGACTAGGATTACTATTCAAGCAAACTAATGGCTTGGGAGAGCATGCCCATTGTCATTATTCTCAGTGGAATTCTTGGAGTGTAGAATGTAGAACTTCAGAATGGCCTGTGAAGCTCACTGGTCCCCTCAGCACAGCAGACACTGGTCTATAAGATTGTTATATAATAATTGTGGGATAAGAACTGGTTTCGGTCATGGCCAACAGCACTAGGGTAAAAGAAATCCTTAGTCGAACACACAATTTCATCAAACGATTAACTAGGCATAATATGAGCAGAGGGGAAATTAAATTACATATATCAGTTCAACACTGTATTGACGAACCCGAACCTCTGTGATACTGCTCCACTGCAGCTGATGGATGTCGACACTGGGAGCGCCACAGTGGAGCGATGGAGGCACAGGCTCAGTGGGCTGGGAAACTGCTATATGAGTTCCAGAGGAGAACGGAGGCTTCTGGGTTCCCCGGACCACACGCCGAGGGGCCCCGCACAGCCAAAGGCCCCACTGCAAGGACAGTTCAGGGTATCAGTGCTGCATAAGTTACTATGTTAACCTTGTCGAGGAGTACTGTCAAACAAAGATGGATGGAGGGATATTTTATTCTAGAGGATAATTCAAATGTCACAGTAGTAACACGCCATAAGCAACATAACAAAAATGCTATAATAAAGCTAACAATAAATAAAAACTCTTAATTTGTTCCCCTGTAAAACCTCCCAACCTGTGAACATAGTGTGACACAGTAAGCAATAAACAATAGTAAATGTTTAGAAATTGTATACAAGAAATTCTGTCTTTTCAAGAAAGAACACGCAAATCCATATCCAGAAATCCTCAAAGCCTTGTCTGTCGAACAGTGTCACGTCATCTAGCCAGGTAACGGAAGTACTCGGTGTGTTGTGGGCGGCTTTGTCATCACGGGTCTCTCATCAATTCCTATGTTAGATGGACAGCCCAGTCCAAAGTCGAACCCCTCGGATAAGGAGCAGGCGTCCAGGAGGAACTCCGTCACAGCGCCTCCAGGGACGCCGTTGAAGAGGCTGCGCTCCAGCTGTGTGGTGGTCAGGATGGACGACCTGGACATTCATCAGGCAGGTTTTTACCATCGGCTCCCTTGACCTCCGCCCTCTCCCCAACAGCAGCCCAGCTGTACGACTTATATTGTGCTGTTATCTTATATCAACTTTCAACTTTGCATCACCGTCGTAAACACTGTTACGATACATTTAGTTAAATCAAATCAAATCAAATGGGCTAAATTAAAATGGCCGTTAAATGAAATACTTGTGTAATAACTGTAAAAACAAGAGTCTTGTCCTGTAGAAAAGAAAGTTGTATTAATTTAAGTGTCACTTTAAGTGTCACTGTCACTTCTTCACCTCACCACACTTGGCTGCTCCGCTTGCCCTTCAGCCGTGACCGAGAAGACCCCTGTCACTTCTCCTTTTTCACTTGGGACATTTTTCACACATTTTGTCATGAAAGACATTACAGATGTATTAAAGATGCTCGTAGTTCCTCATTCGCAAGAAGAGAAACCTGGGGGATTTTGTTTACAGTTCTGGCCTTTCACTTTCATCACGTCACAGGATGTGACTCGTTGAATGCTTCATTATTCTGCTTGCTGTAGTGTCTTGAATGAAAGAAATTGCAAATGATGAGTCATTTCTGATGTTGAATGACCTCTACGTTTAGGTGTCTACAGGGGGACGCCACAATAAGAAAACGCAGTCCTTAATATCCTGTAACCGCAAAGCCCATCGCTTGCCAGACAATGTGCCAGCAATCCACCTGCAATTCACTGAATACTACTTTCCCGACAACCCTGGTGTGCCAGGTATGAGCTAACCACATATCTTTGTGTTTCCCGTGCGAAGAATCATCTCGGGGTTCTACAGTGCTCTCATTTAGCATTTACTCAAATGCGCAGCACGTGTGCTTCTTGAAGAAATGACACTGCAGATTCCTGCGTCTAACAATATTTCTTTCTTTTATTTCTTTTCTGCCTTCCAGTGCCCACATCCAACCTGTACGCCCAGCTGAATAGCCTCCAGCTGTGCATCCACCCAACCAGTGTGCTGTGGGTCAATCTTTTTTCCAGGGGTCTGCTGCACACCCTGGACCAGGTGAAAGCCTTCTACCACTTGCAGGACAGCAGCAAAGGCGAGGAGCATGTGGACATCCGCATGGACGCATCAGAGCTCAAGGTGAGAATGACAGTTGCCACCCGTTGCAGCCACGTGTTGAAATGGTTGTTTTAGCGTTTAAGACATGACTCATGCCTCGTGGAGACCCTTTTGGCCGTCATCAGAGAAAGTAATGTCATACAAAAGTCTCTGGGTGTTATTAGTTTACATACAGGACACTGACTTTTGTCTCTCTCTGTAGCTGATAATTCCTTTGGATTCTTCGATCCTGGACCATCCGGAGCGTCCCCAGTCTCTCAATATTACTGTACCCCAGATGGTTGTCAGCAATACCCGCCACTGTCCCCATGGCACCAGAGCTGACCTCAAAAATACCTATGGCAGCTTCTCCACCTGCCACTTCTTCCAGCCCACAACCCACTGCCCCTTTCCCAGAGACCAGAGTGCCTTCCACCCTCTTCCCTCCACCTTCCTTCAGCACTCTCAGGAGGTGGAGCCTCAGCCTCTGTCGGACAGGAAACAGCTTCGGTCCCAGGACGTCTGGTCCCTCAGTCTATCCCGTATGAGCCTGGGTTTTGACGGAGCTCGGCATTTCCCCAAAGGCAGAACCCAGCCTTTCGTTGAGCCCTTTGCCCTGTCTATATGGATGTGCCAGCCCTCTGCCTTTAATCGTCGTTCATCTTCCACAGCCACTAGTCCCAGCAGAGCCCACCAGGCCTCTTCAACGAATGGGGACCACCTCCTCCAACAGGAGGACCCTTCGCTGGCCTCCATCCACTTCTTGGTCCAAGCAGTCAGCCCAGTAAAGCTGTGGCTCAACCACTACCAATATGTAGCCCTGCTCAGGATGAAGGATACCATGGCCCGCTTGGGGGCAGAGCTGGGCCGGGACACACGGGACACTAAGCAAGCCCACGGTCAGCAGACAAAACCTCTCACCGTGTGTCTGTCCCTCCTTGTGGATTCGGTGGAGCTCGGGCTCCTGCTGCCGCCGGCTTCCACTGAGCCAGAGGAGGAGGTCCCCCATACCCCAGAGACAGACAGCCCCAGCATAACGGACTCCGAGTTCTCCCCCACTCACCACTCTACCAATCCGGGGGTCTTGGAGGACAGCGGGATAGGAAACGGCATCGCCCCCGTCAATGCATCCATCGCTACGTTTGAGCAGGAAGAACCTGACGGGTTGGTAGAGGAGGCCTGTGAGGCAGTGGAGGAAGGGCCAGACGGGGAGATTGCGACGCAGGAGGACACCTCTGTCCTCTCGCCTCCCCTCTCTCCTGCTGGCCTGTCCCGGGACCCGTCTACATTTAGCCTGGAAGGAGAGCTGTCTAGCGCCATCAGTGCCACCAAGGATGTGACCAAGGATGCCATCAGTGCCTCCCTGGACTTAACCAAAGGGGCGTTCTCCATAACAAAAGACGCTTTCAGCATGCTGAGTCGTGGCTCAGGGATGAGCAAACTGTTCTCCCCGCAGGCAAAGTAAGTCCCTGTGCTCTCCTATTGGACAACATAATGGTCCATGTTAGTCTGGAACCCATACTGTGCACCACATGCATTTACTGACTGTTCCTTACCTATATCTGTGTGTGTGTGTGTGTGTGCGTGTGCGTGCGTGTGTGCGTACCTTCTCAGGGAACATGCCCAGCGTTCAGAAGAGTCATTCCCCTCCCTTCCTTCCAGCATACGCCTCCAGTCCATGAAGCACTCACCTTCCCAGCATTCCTTTGACAGCGCCATCTTGGATGGCAGTCTACCTGATGAAAACCTCTCAGTGGATAGCGACACCAG
>OMKK01032256.1:4203-25251 GCA_900302305.1 Polymixia japonica | reverse complement strand
TTGGGGGGGGGGGCCTCTAAAATACTAACTGCCAATTTGTTTTTTCCACTTTTTTTGCCTTGTGCATTTCTATATTATTTCATGTAGCTTTCGATTATGTTGTAAAAGTATTCTTGAAGTAAAAACTCATCAATAGTGTGTGTGTTCATGAATGGTGGTGATTCAACACAAATTCTTTATAGTAAAGCTTTTCCTACAGTCTTTATGTGGCAGCACAATATCATAAATCACCCACTTTCATCTATTTGTCAGCTGACTATCGGAGAAGAATCTCTTTTCTCAGTCCCACTCTGTGTGCCAAATCGCCATTATTGTTTTTGTTGTTTTAGTCGTTTTGGATTCACCAGAATATTTACGGTGCTGATTGGATGAATGAACCAGCAATGATTAGTCGTTGTTCCTTTTATGGTAAGTTTTACTGTTGAAATTCCCCTTGTTTCTAGGATGATGGCCCAAAGGTCTACCCCACAGCCCCTCAGTCTGTCCCAGCTACTTTCATTCTAGACCAGGTGGTCCTGGAGCGTACTGATGATGGCATCTTCAGGCTCAAAGGTGAGAGAGAGAGAGAGATGGACAGACTTATTTTAATCTTGTGTTGTCACTATGACATATTTAACATTTGTCACTGTTGTTCAGACACCCAAATATTAGCAGATCATTTAAACTGTAAAATAAAGAAATACCCAAATGAACACCATTAATTGGGACACCTTTGAAAGACATGAGCAGAAGGTGATGTTTGCACCTTTCCTTTTCATTGCAGCTGGTGAACACACAGGTCCTAAAGCTCCAGCAGGTGTTGCTGTGGCTTGCCTGGAAAGTCCAAACAGTTTCTGTTCTGCTCCCCAACAGCAGAGCAAGGTAGGAGAGACCCAGAAGCCACAATCATTCACACTCCTCACGCTGTCAAGGGATTAACCCTAACCCTAACCACATTATCTCAGTGTGTCTGCAGCACAAACGCAACACAGGCCACCAACACATAAAAGGATGTCCGTGCAGAAGTATCAATAATGATCTATCTGACACAAATGTTTTGTGTAGCATGCATTAAGTGTTAAATCAAATTAGGTAGAAGCCTTTATTTAGTCAGGTAGTCTCATTAAGATTGAGATCTCTTTTTCAAGAGAGACCTGAGAACAGTGGTGTAAAACATTGCATTCAAGTCATTTATTAGTTATCAAACCAGTTAGCATGACCAACGGAGTTGTGGATGTGTGTGTATGTTTTTATGTGTGTATGCATTAATATGATACGTTCTCAGTGCTTCAAGGATTTTTCTTTTGAAATATAGGTGGTGAAGTAAAGCTATACAAACCTCTGTGATATAAACATTCTATTATAGTTGTCAGCTAAAATGGATACACATCCTTTACTCGTGTAATTGTAGAAGAATCTGTTGTCTTAAATACAGCTGTGTCCCTGGTGTCGCTGTCCTGTTGGCTGTAATAGAGACAAGGCAGAGACGTGCCTAAATACACGGGGTTGTGTAATCGCATTATAATTACACCTGTTGCAGTAGGTCAGAATCCGATATCCGACCCGCCTAAGCTTTGATGGGAACTAACCAAATCAATATTCCTGCTGTTACAGAGTCAATCCCTGGAGTCCCAGGTGTCGGATGCCCAAGCTGCTCTATCCCGAGCCCTCAGCGACAGAGATCGCCTCCTTCTAGAGGTCAGGAAGTATGACCCCACGTTTACCCTCTGACCTACTTTGTCTTTGACCTCTGTACCCATTACTGCTCCTGCCACGGCGCGGTGACGGGATGGATCGGGTTGAGCCAGGAACACTCGCTGAAGACATGTCTGGGCATTGGGCGTATTTGAAAAGAAGCCCGAGTCCAACTTGTGGTTTCGTGTCACCTCCCACTTGCTATAACACGCTGAGATCACATAGGGGCCCTATTATTAACCTATCGAACTAACTTATTGGTGCATTACTGGTATTACTGTCGAGTTGATGTTTTTGCACTACTGTAATAAACACAAATTGCTACAATGTACGGTAGGATCTCATCGAAATCAGTATAGACAGTAAAAGTTAGCTCATTCATGTGGGTTCAGTGGTCATTCGTAGAGCATGCAAGGGTTAAAAGCATCAGGCTTGATTTCCCTCTAACTGTAGCTCCATGTTAGAGAAACATCTGACGAAGAACACATGCCAAAACCTTCCTCTTACATGATAAGACACTGCCAGAGAGCTGTCAGTCCACTTTTACAAACCATAACCTACTGTTAGGCATGCTTTGTCAACACCAGTACGGTAGTTTTCTAGTATCATTAGTCTGCAAGTTTACATATACACGCACACTCATTAAGCTAGATAGATCATCTTGATGTAGAGTAGATCCATAGTTGTAAAATGCTGTAGATCTGTGTTGCTTTTATTTGTTAAGGTACTCTTAAGAAAACGAATTATCATTACCTTTAGATGCTGCTACTGCTATTGTTTGACATTAGTCACAGATACGTGTTGTAGATGTATTATGAAAAGAAGAGTAGAGAAAGTAAGCACTTTGATTTAAAAAAACAAAAAGAACTACACTGCATATATGGAGCGACTGATACATCTCAATGTCCACCTTATTTGTTAGCTTTATCACCATGGGGGAGTGGTTACGCCCTCTGATCAAGTTCTTAGAAAACAGACTGAATCATTCCCCAGTGTTATTTTTCTTTGTGTTGTTAAGAAATGTTTGTTATTCCTTTGAACTGTGAATTGGTGTACTCTGTGGTCCAAGACATGCCTTGGCATCACTCCCTTGGCTGTGGAGGACAGGTTACACAGTTGTTACAGCATTTTAACTGGGTTAGTCTTTCAATCCAAGCTTACAACCCTGTATGGTTTGAAGAGGCTTAGAATTCCAGCGATCAGTTTTATTACTTGATCTCCTTAAAACCATTTGTAGCTAGGTTACCAGGAAACACCCAGGGTACTACTTTTAGCTCCTACTTTTAGCACCCAATTCATTTTGGATGTAGGTTTAGCTTTAGCTTATTTATTTAGATCTGTTGGTACCTTTTGTTACATTTATTTGATCAGATTTACCAGGCGATGTATTAAAGCCATATCTATCAAAGACTACAAAATTGAGATCAAAATTTCTGTGGAACTCATGTAAATGTTCCAATTCGCTATAAAAAAGATACAATGTACATTACTTTTAAATTGTGCCATCTGTTGATCTTATTTATGTAGTCTGTAGTTGTATAACCTTTACCTTTCTATATTAATCATTTAACTCTTTATTTAATGGAGTGGATTCAGACAGTGTTTATCAGAATGCACATAACACCTTTGTGTATATCTTTGATGTTATTTTATTTCGGATTTTTTATTATTATTAAACCTTCGTTTTTTATTTACTTATATGAAGGCGTCTGTCAACATATTTCCTAATACATTTTGTGTATAGGACATTTGTGTTTGTTTTTCTTCCAAACTTCTGTTGTCAAATCAGTGGTGTAGGATTTGTGCATTTGGAAAACTCCTTTGCAATGGATGTACAACTGACCTTTTAGTTAGCACCTATTGTTGTGTCCCACTTAATGAGTGTACATGGGAGACCTCTGCTGGTTATAAGCCACAGTATTGCACCCATTAAGACTTTTTCCTTTGGTTGCCTTCAAAGATATGAATGACAGCTTTGCATTCTAATACTGGATTTAAAAATATTGAAGCAATAGAAATAATTTTGTGGTTTGCCTAAAGCCTGAGGAAGAACAACTATGGTAGACATTTCTGACGACAGAATTATGATGAAAATCAAAGAAAAACTGTATGTCAGTGTCAGTGTTTTCTCCTTCACAGTGTGTGTGTACATGACATCCTCTGTGTCACACTCAGTGTAACAAAGTAGTAATACAGGCCTCACTTAAAAATCAGTGTTTTTGTTTGTCGTTTTGATGTTTATGTTTTGCATGGCCTTAAGACACAGCGGTACAAAAATGAAATGTCCCATTTTGGAAGCAACGTGTATATGTTAAGCTTGTCCAAATTCCTTCTCCTCAAACTCCACCCACTGTCAGGCCTCAGTGCCAAGAAGGGAACCCATTCTGCCGACAAACTGGTGTTCCAAGCTCCGTCTGCTCAGAACCTGTCATGTTATACTTCCGTAGCACTCCAGAGCAGGCCAGGGTTGCCATAACAACACAACCCTTAGCCAGTGTGCCATGCAACAAAGAAAATTTAAAAAAAAGAGAGAGAGCAACACTTACTTCAATGGTTGTGCCTTGTTCTCTCACTATTCATATACATGACTTTGCTAAATTCTAGTAATTGGTGAGCAGATGCATGTGTTTAAATGATTGTTTTGTGCTTTATGCCTTGTGGATTATTTGCACTCATGTGGTACATTCACTGGAAATTGCACTTATTTTAATGTGAATCACAAAACAGGATTGCAGATCAGTCCTTGATGATGCATATGTAAGAGGCCCTATTTACAGTATTTTTTGTTTCGTTTAAAATTTCCTTACATTGAATTTTGTATTATCACCTAATTAGATCTAATATAAAAATTGGTTCTGTGAACCAAAGCGGTATGTGGGGAAATATTTTAAACACTGAAAAAAATAAATGATAAATTGCTGAACATAACCATGTTGTGCCTTTATTTGGTAACTGCTGGATGTTAAGTGCATATTTAAATTTGTGAAATATCTATTGCATACATGTAATTATATCTTAAAATCTTAAGAGCCTATTTAGTTCCATCAGCCTTACCGTGATTCTTTCATACTCATGAGATCTTCAGTTGAGATGCCTACATTAACTTTTTATATAACTCAATTATGCGCTCAATTTTATGGTCTTAAATCGATAAAGGCTCTGAAGCCAGCAGAATTATTCTCATGAAAGTTAGAACATGCTCAATGATGTTAGTCCAATCTTGTATCATAGCTGAGATTGTTTCCACTGTACCATCTCATTCAGTAAAGGATTTATCAGTAGCAACTGTTTGAGTAGATTTCTTTCCTTTTAATAAAATGAAAAGAAGTTCCATGTCATACTCAGTGTAATATACTTGCTCAATTAATCCTAAATATAACAGAAATAACCTTTATTGTGATTTTTAGAAAACAAGTGTGCTGCAAGGACACTGATACGAGTTAATTTCATAATTTGTATTGGGATTTGGCAATTTAGAACCATAACTAGATTGCCCTTTGTGATTTTATTGCTAGAAAAATGAACAGTGTACACTTTCATCCAATTCAAACAGCATTAACTTCCAGAGGCAGAAAACATCTTGCCCAAAAACTTTTAGAGAAAGGTTCCTGGTCAAATAAAATGCCATTGTGTGGCACAAATCACCTTTCGCGACAGACACAAAATGTCATACAATAAAACATCACATTTACAACCTAAAATATATATCACTCTGCTTGAAATAACAATCTTTTGAAATGTATGTGATATCAAGCATATATCGCAAACGTGACAAAAGTTCAAATGAATGGGAAGGCTATTGTATCTCTACAGTAAGCTGCAGTTGAAGGCGGAATTTATTTTGCCGTTGGCCTCCAGACAAAATCTTCTTGATGTCTGCAATCATGGGGACTTGTCAAGAGTTGGGTAGAATAGAGAACACATTCTGTGCCTGGTTGGCTGCAGGAAGTGAACACAGTTATAGTGGCTTTGCTACAAATTGTCCATGTCTTGTGTCACCACTATTTGCGAAAAGGCAGTTACGTCCATCCACAAACAATCTCAGAAGTAGACTCAGTGGAAGAGAATGCTCTTGTACTTTGTGTTGGGAATCTGCTCTCGGCTCTTCAACCTCCTCACTGCCTCCCTCATATGCTTGGGCTGAAGAGGAGGTGTGTCTCCCCACTTCTCACAAACATCCAGTGCTGGAAAGAGAAGAAAACAAAACAAGGTAAAGCCAGTGTTAATTTCGTCTACGGAAATATAAGTTGACAAAGTGCTTTTTGTTGACAAGACGAAAAAATGACGAAAATGCTTAACAGTGCAGACGTGCAATCCTTTCTGTTTAATTTACGTACCTTTCCATTTGAAAGTATCATGACCCTTTCCATGTTTGTGCAAAGCCTAAAACTTTGTGTAGGTAACGGACTGCTAAAATACTACACATATGGCTGCTTATGACCTTGAACGAAACGGTGATTGGACAACCGTGCTTCTAGCAAGGAGACCAAGCTGTGGTTACAGCTGCTGATCATTGAATACACAACACTACTTCATCTACTTGAATTCAATGAATGTGCAAAATGTAACATAAAACTGAATTACTATGAAAACAAATGTAGGACTAAAATGTACCTAAAATCCATGTATTTTAGTAAAAATGATATAAACCATTTAATTTTATTCATTTTTATTTTGACTAAAACGTGACTAAAGCTAACATGAATTTTATTCATTTTTATGTTGACTACAATGACTGCAGAGAGTTCGACTAAAATATGACTAAAACTAAATGTATTTTAGTCAAAAGACTAAAACAATAGGTGTCAACATTAACGCTGGGTAAACCTGAAATCCAAATGTAGATATAATTTAGCCTCGAACACCTCTGTGTTTTGGGAATCTTTGCCACTCACCTTCCTCTACAATTTCCCCAGCAAAGACCTTGGAAATTCCTGACATGGCAATCACCACATTCTGGGACACTGATGATCCTGTTATGGACTGGATCAACTAGAAGTGAAGAGGAAAAATTAGCATGATAAATGATAAATGATAAAAAACTATCATTAATCAGAAATAATCTTTGGCAGTGACCACAAATACTGTACCCTCTTAATAGCGGCCTTGGGAAAGGCAGAACGTCTGTACATCTCATAGCGATTCAGCTGCTCTTCAGAGAAGGATGAAACCAAAACCCTAGAAAACACCATGAGGGTAAGATATGATACTGGTTTCTACTGGGATGATACTTTGGTATGTGGTTTCACATATCAAACTGAGTATCTATTCGCTGAAGTATCTCAAGCTTACTGCATCTTTTGTATTTCATCCTCATCAACTTTGTGCCGCTTCTCCTTTTTCTTTTCTGGTTCTACTTTCAGTCTTTTGGAAGAAGGTTGGCCTGAGGTTCCTTCCTCTTCATCTTCTCCAGCCACCGATTCCTTCAGAGAATAAACCAAACTGCTCGTAAGCATGTTAAACACGACATGCCCTTTGTATAACCACTAAAAACATACGAAAGTTGGACATTGTTAGGTACAGTGGGGGACTTTATTCAAGTCAAATGGACTTAAGTGTGACTCAAGACCCAAACTTGTCAAAATGACTTGACGCTCTCTCTAAATGTTTGCCTAATTAGTACACAGTACTTCTGTCTTTTTCTTAACCTTTGCACTGTATTCAATTGCTAGGATTTAGTGTACACAATCATGTGAGTTCAGGTTTCATTTCACTTGAAAGAGTAACTAAACCCTTAATCTCGTACACAGATCTTCAGGACATTCCAGTGAAGATCTGGTAACTTTGCTCTCACAGAGATTGTTTTGGGTTGGCGCTATGTGCCCCATTTTTTGACATGACTAGTGGCACAAGCAATGGGTGTGGCCAGCAGGACAGTGTCACTCCACTGACCTATAGACCTATTTGCTGACGACGTCATGACAAATATGTGTGTGCATCTTTGGGGCAAAAAGGTACAAAACATAGCAAGCCACAAGCGTGTTGTTCATCAGAAAATGGCTGTTGTGCAGTAGGCTGTGCTAATCACAGTGAGCAAGTATTTAAATTTAAAAATACTTAATATAATGGATCTCATCCATTCAAAACAAACAGAAGAAGGCTGTGGCTCCAAGCCATAAATAGAGCAGATTGGGGCTGTGATGGACTCATGGGTTACGAAGGTTTGTGTAGAGCCCATTTCATATCAGGTAGGTAACATTAAATGTTTTTGAATGCAATTATTTTTAATGTTTTTCTGCTTTCTGCCCCAAGGCTGCGCGCACATCCAGTGTTGTTTGTATACAGTGAACAGGTCCATAGGTAGCCTAATGAAAACCAAGCAGATATTTACAAGTGATTTCCTCAGTGTAAGTTGTAACTTCAACTTCTGTTAGTCATGTTTCAATAGACAAAGTAAACATGGTGCTAAACCCTTTGTTTGCACATTTGTGTAGGTTTGCTAAAAGCATGCTATTGCAATTTGCTATTGGCTGATCTTGGTACCCCGTGATATAGGCATCAATTGAAAACTAAGAAAGAACGTCACTGGGTACCAAGTTCAGACAATAGCAGATTGCAATTGCAAAAGTATGCTTTTCATTAGATGTCAGCAACCCCGCAGAAATGCTCTAGGGTTTAGTTACTCTTGAAGTTTTGGCAACCTGAACTGGAGTGTCCCAAAATAACTTGGAACTTGTTCTACTTAACTTGAAACATGGACCTCAAAACTCTGACCCAAGCAAACGTGTCTCAATCCCACTCCCAGCTCTGCTGTTACAGTTTGCGGCACTACTCACAGTTTTAGTCTCCTGTTGGGGTTGGGGTTGAGAGGAGGATTCTTTCGATTCGTCACTAACATTTACTGTTGCAGGCACATCTTCAATGTCCTCTGATTTATCCTGGTGGTCGCTAGTTGAAGACGTCATCTCAGGTGTGCCTGCAGTTTTGATCCGTGCAGGGTCCGCCATTGTCAATCTATGCCAATATCAGTGGCTAGCTGCTTCTGATTCTGCAAATATCTGCAAAGATGTTAACTTAAGTGTGTAGTCAGTGTATGTCTTTACAGGACAATTTGACCTAAACGACTAGACTACACTCTAGTAAGCTGTAATTTGGTATGCAAAAAAGGTATGCAAGTTACAACAAACAAAGAAACTGCTGGGCATAGAGGTTTGTTTTCAGGATAAAATATGCGTGGGTAACGTTTAACTGCCTGATCGTTATCCAAGCATACAACAACTGTGTTTATGTTCAGTGTAAACAGCACCACCGGCAGCAACAATCATCAAGCTAACTAGCTAACAACTTCCCACCGACCCGTGGGTGTAAGATAACGTTAGTTTAGTAAATATAGCACTGAAAAGATGACATACCGATAACGCGAACAGACAGTATTACTATACATACACAAATACTGCTAATATGTTTCATATAAATTGAATGTATAACAGTTAGCTAGATCAAGCTAGTTCGGAGGCGTTAGCATCATACATCCATGTTTAGCACAGCCGCGAATCTCGTCCATTCAGAACTTCCTTTTCCTGTTTTGTACGAACTTTATTGTTCGTACAATATTGTTCGTAGCGCTACATTATGGTGCTTTATATGATATTACAGATTGTTCATATTATCAGAAAAAGTATATTGGTATTGTTTTTACCATGCAGGGAAATTTAAGTGACAAAAAAAACAGAATTTGCAAATTAAGGTTAACGTTAGCTAACGTTATATATTATTCAATTTGGACAATAGTTTCCAATTCACTCATACCTTGCTGGTATTTTAATTTCCTGCGATGCGATGTTATGATAAATATAAATGCCCTTTCATCTTCATTGAGGAAATTTAAACTGACATTTTTATTTCAGCGATTAATTCGCACATTAGTTCTTCTATGAGCAAATGCAAGTCTTTGTTGTTCTTTGCCGATATCAGTACAGAGGAGTGACTGCTACCAGTGAATACTAGGGTTTAGTTTAGAAATGAGCTCTGGACACTAAACATGACTACAGCTCAAACGCCAAAAGCACCGGATAGATGAAAAAGTCTCCCTCTCCCTCCGTGTCTCCCACTGATTAAGAGGATGACTTGAGCACCATCTTGTTTATGCCCATCCACTCCTTTTGGCAGGCAGCGAGGGTGTGAGTGTTAGGGCTTGTATTCGGAAAGGACTTTGAACGGCAGAAGGGTAGTTTTCGAGGAAGTGACGGACGGCGCTCTGAGGACTGGTCAGAGGAAGTTTGCTTGCTGGTGCTGAACGAAACTTTCCCCCCTGAGCGCCCAGCAGCACCGTGGATCGGGGAATCTCGGAGGGACAGCGCCGCTGGAGAAACAGATCCAGCAGTGAAAAAAGGGGGAAACCTTTTGTTTTCCCTTCCACCCTGCGAGCGGGAGTACGCATCGAGATTGGAAAGGGGGATCGCAAAGGAATTTCGCTCCCGTGTTTCAAAACCCCCACTTTGCTCTCCCCCGGATCCTCCGGTTTTCCCCCTTTCGATCCGTGATGGGGAAGGAGCAGGAACTCCTTGAGGCGGCGCGCACAGGGAATCTCGCCGCCGTGGAAAAGCTTTTATCCGGGAAGCGACAATCGGCTGGAACTGGCGGTGGATCGGGGACTGGTGGAAGTGGCAACAGTGGCCACGGTGCCTCTTCTCACCCGCTTTCCAGTCTACTCAGGTATGGGAGAAGCGGATGAATGGGAGACTAACCCCGGGGGCCAGCTCAGACAGTTGTAGCCAGCGTTATGTTGACCCGATCAAATTTTTGTCTCATCGTTTTGTCGTTAAAGCCAGTGGTTCTAGTAATTTAGTTATTTAACCATGTTTTACCAGCCCATGTTTGCAGCCACAGAATATTTTCTTCAAACAACAGCCTAACCAGTGCGACACACAGGCAATGGAATGCTTCTTTGTTAGCTCCCACCTCTCTTTCCTTGCCAGTTGTACTGTACATAGACTGCCTGGTAGGTAATCACCAGCTAATCAATAAAACGTAAAATACATACATTTGATGCAGGTCAGCCAATTTAGTTTAAATGCGACTGCCCCCATTTAACTTGTGTCTGGTTATTATTTACTTAGAATTTGGACCTGATCACAAATATAATGGTCTGAAATGGGTGAACATTTCTCCCTGTCTCAGTTTAGCTGGAATGAAAAGCGTAGACTCAGTATATGGGTTATGACTTTCTTTTTTTTAAATATCATCCCATGGCCTTGGAGACTGTTTAATGTAGACCTAGATCATGTCTATCTGAACCACGATGGAGAGGTATGTGTCTGGCTGTGTCCATTTGAGTCCACCATTCATAGAACTTCAGTATAAACAGTATGTGTCATCCTAGGATCTTGTCAGAGGGGGAAGTCCTTGGTGTAGTTTGGTGTAGTTATATAAATCAATAAGCACCTACCATGGATGCTTGAAAGGGTTTAGGCTATTTATCAAGGCTTTTACCATCCACTTATCTCTTCATTGTTATGCAGCGTTCTTCCTAATTTCTCAGAACCTACAATTCTGGTTTTGGGATACAAAAGAAAACTAGTCAAAACTCAAAAGACCTGTCACCTTGTCACAGAGGCTATCTCTGCATGTGACCTCTCTGCCTGAGGATGTTCAGATCTATAAGTGATTGTTTGTCTCAACATTAAAACATTCAAAAACTAAGTATTTGCCCAAAGACGAAGACATCAGTGGACAAGTAAGACCTTAATCAACTCCCTGAACCCTTTGATGTACCCATGGTGGTAGACATTGTGATACAGTAAAACGTACTAAACCAAATTCTTTTCCCCGAAGAGGCAGCTGAGTAGGGTCCTATCCTCACAGACCATCCATGTGACTTTGGATTTAAATGCCATGATCGAGAAGCTAATGTCAGGTTGAACATCAAAGAGGAATGATCAGATAACCTGTTTAAGCTTGTAATGCAAAGGTTGCATGAGGTATAGCGTTGGTGCATGAGCTTATTTCCACACAATTGTTCCATTTCCCCTGGTCTGAAAGTTATAGCTCTGGGCCCCTGTGATGCATGTTGATAATGCTCTCAAAGTTAAGACAACCACTGTGCTTTATGCCATGTTAACATTAAGAACTTGCTTGGCAAGAAAGGGGCAGTATGCTATTGAGAAGAGCCTTCTATTCCTTCAAACATAGGCCAGTCTGCATGTAGAAAACATTAAACACGGTTGTTAACCTGTAAGGAGAGAACCTCTTGCCAAGATAAGTGCGGTATCAAAAACCACAAGTTGCTCCGTTGCACCCTAATTGTAATGCTGGCCACATACAGGTACAACGCATGTTCATCATAACGCATATGGGGTCTGCTGGACCCTAGCACCCCCCCTTCTTTATCTGTGACACAAGTGTTACCGTTAAGCTCTAGGTGATGTATCACTGTGTTACTCATCACAGGCTGTACAGTGTACTCAAGGTAATTACATTGAACCCTCCTCGTCGGAAATCCAATTCAGCAATGTCATGCAGTCAAGGCTGGCTCCATCTCTGCTACTGTACAGATCTGTGGCTGGGCTGAAGTGTCATCTGTTCAGACTTGGGCAATTGATGTCTCACAACAGTGGCCATAGAAAATGACTGGCAAGACCTTGTAGGAAATTAATTAACTTGTGGTGTACAGACTTTGAAAATCATGATTCCTGTAGACACCTGTTTTTATAGGACAGGTTTTTAGAATAACTAGATATAGATATGTCATGTTGCATGAACATTAACCACAGAGTGGCCTGGGGAGATTGTTGTTATTGTATGTGACATTTGATTTAGCGTGTGTAATCAGAATGCCAATACGTTTAAGGGCATCAATGTGAATTACCACAGTGGCTCAGGCATTGATTCACTGTTTTTTTGCCTTTCTTAACCAGCATTGGTCTGAAGCTTGTTTGACAACTATGGTTAGAACGTGCAGGAGATTTGATCGATAGGGCGGATGGCTTCCCTTAGCAAATGTTAGTTCCTCTGATGATTGGTAGAAACTGGAATCTGATGCATGCAGTGTAGACTCCAGCTGTGATCCAGGCTATTACAAGTTTGTTCATTTACACTTGTGTAATAAAACATTTCTGCAATGCAAGTTGGCATGTAGTTTAACAGAGTAGAAGTTAGGCTAATATGTGTTACCCTTTACTAATGTTGATATGACAGTAGACAGTGATCTAGCCGAATCACTCTCATTACTATTCTATGAATGTGTGTTGTGTGTTTGCACTAGATTTTTGACGTTCCTGCTGTGGAATGGGGTGCATGTCATGACTTGTGGTGTTTTTGTAGCTAGGCACTAGCACATCTCTGCTCTGCGGAATGTCTGTTTTCCCAGGAGGCTGCATGGTGGTGGTTGCTGTGGGACACACATTGACCCCCAGCATGTTTATTACATTAGCCCTCAACATTTCTTCTCTGGTGTTCTATCAACACTTGATGAGCTGCACAAGGCTGGGAAAGGCAACAGTCTAACCTTTAAGGTATCACTACCCTAAGCAGATTGGTTGATGCAGTATTAGAATTGATAGGTTAACTCACTTTGCCTGTTATATCACTATCACGTTATTGCTTGCCATAACGAATCTAGGTTGTGACACAAGTAAGGCCACTGGTTTGCTGCCATCTCCTGCGTACTTATATACCGACACTGTTTCGGTCCTGGAGGTCCACGGGAAGAGCTCTTCCCTGACACTTCCTGGTCCAGGTTGTCCAAACACAGCCAGCTGCTGTGGCTGGGCCGGAGGTAAGACAAGTCCACGGCAGGGAAAGCGCCTGCCCACTGAGGGGAAATTAGCAGAGGAATGCGTGGAGTTCTGGACAGACAGTCTGAGAGCTTAGCCAAATGAGAAGTTGTCTCCCAGATTCCCAGCAGTGTTTTGTCCCACTGACAAAGCTCAGAATGAATGGCTTTTCATATTCATATCAGTCCCCAAAGACCATTCTGGGGCTTTTTCTGTACTTTTGGTTTTAAAAAGAAAATTGAGCTGTCATTAGTGTAAAGTGGGACTACCTATTTAGAGCGGTCTACTGGTTTAAGCAGAGCTATTCTTCAGTACTACTGTAGGTTGAATCGGTCATACAGAAGAGCTTTGTTCTGTGATATTTGATGATAGAGATGGCTTGACGGTGTTCTGAAATTTACTTTCAAACTAAGCTATTATTTTATTACCATAGGTGCTAGATTTATCCTGATAACTTTGTGTAATTTTTTGAAGAAAAATCAACAGATAATTTTAAATATCCGTAGAAATACTTTAGAAATACTTATGGAATGGAGGAAGGGTGCCACTGATCAAAACTTGTTTACTTATCTTTCTTATCTTTCTTAACTTATCTTTCTTGTTTACTTATCTAACAAAAACAAAAAATAGAATATATAATCAGTTGCAGTAAAACTGTTTATGATGTTTGAGCCCTGCTCCTAGCTTCTGTTGATCTTCGGGAATACACAATTTTCGTCATACAGATGTCATAGGTGGCGGGGGAACTCGGCGGTGAAGCTAGAGGTTGGAAGATGGGCACAAGTGAGAATGAAAACATTTCCCAACAGTGTGTGGTGTTTGGATGTAGCAACACCTGGTACAAAGGCATGTCTTTGCACATATTGCCCACTAATGCAAAACTTAAAAGGAAATGGGACCATTTTGGAAGAATGAAGGAGGCAGATTGGAAGTTCAGCTATGCTAGTAGTGCTGTGAGTTGATGTCGAACTGCTCCTGCTGAATTGACTTGCTAATTATGGTTTCCATGTAGCTATGGCCAGAATGAGTTTTAGAAGACAGTAGCCAGATGGAGATACGATAAAAGGTAAGTCTCCTGCCCTTTAAAATTGGGTTAGAACAATTTTTGTTACATGATTTGCAGTCAGACCATCCAGCGTGATTCAAAGCAGTTGTAGGGGTTGTCAGGATGTGGGTGGATGTTTTCAGTTGGAACTGGTTGAATTGTCTCAGAATCGATATCTATTTCCTCATAAAACTCATCCTCAGATGATGTGTCACTGTCTTTTTTTGACTGAGTCATTGTTGGGTAGTTCTCAAAGGCCTTGGAGCAGTCAGGCTGTTGTACTGGAGCAGACCGCAATCCTACCTAGCTAGTCTTTAGCACGGTACTAGCGAAATGTGCATTCTCCACAATCTCTGTCATGTATTCAGCCACGGTCATTTACATTTCTAACACGCAGACAAACTTTATTTTTACATTTTATATCTTTTCTGTATATTGGTTAGCTTTTTTCTATCACTATTTTATTTTGACATTTCAGAAGGAAGGCGTTTTCTGTTGCTTGCTATTTAAGCATTTTAATACAACCGAACACAGTTCCAGGCTCATCCTGAGCAGACCCATCCAGCGGGACTACAAGATGTAGCCTTGAACGCGTCTGCCAATGTCAAGTGCGTGTGGTGTTAGCAGAGAAAAGCACGGTCGGCGGCTGTGCTGCAGATGCATAAAAAAGCAAACAAATTATATGCATTTAAAAACCGGCCTTCCAGCTCCTCTATTATCGGGCCACGCAAAACTATTTTATCCTTCATTTGAGCATGACTGGTTTGTCCACTTTGTGAAATGCGGTGTTCATCTGTGTGCATGTGTGTGATCCACTGAGTGCAAAGGCGTGATGTGTAATCACTCTCGGGGGTTGGTGTGTCTGCAGATGACAGGACTCTTAGCAGAAATCGGTCAGTCTAAATTCCTAGTTGTGTTTCTTGGTGCATATCAATAGTTAAAGGCCAGCTTCCTTTCTGTGCATATTTTGTGCATTTAGAGCTATTATCAAAGAGGCAGTTTTTACCACTTTGACAGTAGAGGCAGGAGCCTCTCCATTCCTATGTGGACCAAGAGCCGGGCAAAACAGAAGACTGGGCAGTATCGTGTTCATCGATGGTTGACCTCTGAACTGAGTTTAAAACCTGTAGCTGCTCCACCCAGGAGGGCACAGTGGTAGCTGGGAAATCTAACACCACTGTGTTAGCATTCCTGGAGCATCTGCGTTTGGGCTGCCCTGCTCTAAACATTAAGCCACGTTATGTTTACGACCCACATTTGTATAGTGAGAGAAAGCAAGAAGACTCGGAGGGCCAAGGACTTACATACCTTCCTAGCAGTCCCTTTTTACCATGATGAATTCCACACGTGTGTGGGTAAAGGCTTAAACAGTGACAAATGTGGTATCCCCCACTTGGACAAATACCATATTTCCCATGCAGTAGCTCCCCATCTTTACTTTAGCACAAAGTGTTTTACTAAAGATAGATTTTATCCAAGTGGGTCAGGGGCTTCTTGGTAATAGAGGAAAAACACGCCTTTTAACAAAACATTTAGCAACTTATTCTCCAGTGAATTTTTTTTTTTTCTATCCAGAACACAGCTGAAATAGAGACTAATCTTGTCAGGAAACCAACAGTGCAGATAAGACCAGAAACCACTGTTATTTATAGCTGCCACCCCTCTTCAGTTACTGTATTAAAACAACCAGAAAATGCCTTTTTATGAACTGCAATGTAGCAGACAGACACCTCTAATGAACCTTGGGGTGTCTGTCTGCATGACCTCTGTTTCACCCTACTTAGTGAAAAGCCTTTAATAACAGAGGACAAATGGGAAAGATAAGGCTGGTGGGATTGGTCCCCTCGAGTGTGCTTGTCAACCCATTTATAGAAAATGTACCGCTAAGTGCAGAGACGCCAGGTACATAATCAAGACCCGTGGAGACGTAGGAGTGTTCGTCTGCACGGCAGCCCCTGACCTAGACATATTCGTCTCCCTAAGCCTGGTGGCTGGCGTCTTCCTCCCTCTCCTGCTCTGCTGCTCTCAGCAGTCTTTTTGCCCACCTGCTGGGTCCACGCCAGCCCCCACTCAACCCCCAGACTTCAAACATATTGTACTTGGAGCCAGAGTAAAGGAATTGGCCATACTACATAGACACAGGCCACAAATTAGCCTAGCTGTTTTGTAAAAATGTGTGCTTCCCTTTCACACTGCTGTTTCTGCAAACTATTTAAAGAAAACCAAATGCGAGGGAACTGAAATGGTACAAGTTTATTTTTTTCTTACTGTCTGCATTTTCTGCATGAAGTATTCTAGCCTGTGTTAGCCTTATGATGACTAAGTATATTATAGCAGTAGACCTGCATGAGAATACCACTTCCTCTCACATTTGTACATGCACCAGGAGAAGGCTTGATTTGGGGTTACAAACTCTTAAGTCAACAACACCCTTGAACATTGCTGTGGCTAAGCTAAAAGTTTCAGTTGCTGATGAGTTTGACTCCAACATTTTCTAACGTTTGTGAACTTCCCGAACAATATCACAGCATCATTCGACGAAACTCTTTGACTAGCCAAACTAGATCAGATAAAAGTTCTGAGCTATTTGCAGAACTGGGTTGTCGGCATGACTGAAAATAACTGTCCATCCATCCTGCAGGATTTTAGCAGAAACTAAACAGCAGCTTGCTGTTTCAAATCAAATGCTCAGCGGATGGTGATGTTGACGGCGAAATGTGTGGGGCTGTGCAGTGGCATCTGCTGTGAAATCAGTGTGGGAAACGCCAGCTTGTTGGACAGACATGCTGAAAGGCTGCGATAGAAATTGTGTTCCTTCTTTTCTCACCCCATCTGATTCAACACCCCCTTCCCCCCTCCTTTAGTTCTGGATCCGTCCCATCCGCTCAGCCTGGGCACCAGTGTTTTTCATGGCCATCGTTTTGTTTCTGCTGAGGCCCATTCGAACGCTCTACTATAAGAGCGTGTTGCACGAGCACTTTATTCTCACCTCCTGCTGCAACACAGATGCTCTGTGAAATCATGCCGGTCTGTTTCCAAGCCTTAAAGACTCAATCACCCCCCGTCACGTAGGTGTTACCTATGGAAATAATATTCTCAGATTGCATATGTGAAGGCCATGCACGATGATTTATTTGAATAGGAGCAATCTGTCTTCATTTCAAGACTTTTTTTTTTTGTTCTACATTATTTTATAAAGAATGCGTATCTTATTAAATTCCCAATCTTGCTATTCTGTTGTGCTGGCGAAACCAAGATGTGTGCGCAACATTGTGCAACATAATGCAATGTGTGCTTCAGGAGTTCCTCTTAAAGGCCAGAGGCATCAGCCATGATATTAAGCAAACCTTTTATGAGGTAGTTTTAAGAAAAGTTGACAGTCACAGCAGTGACAAGGCATTGACCAGTTTTAATATCTATTAGTGTAGTGTTACGGCCTGATTCGTGTGTCTAGACGACTGTACTAATTCAAAGGGACTGGGTTAGCGTATACGTTCTAAATGTATGATAACCTTCATATTCAGCGTGCACCACCTTATTAAATAGTAGCAGTAGATGTATATCTTTAGTCTTCACATGCCGTCTGGACAGTGATGTCAGTCTGTTGCTGTGCTCTCTATCCTTAGCTCATTAAGTCACTGTGATTCAGCATAATCCCCAGTAGGACAGGAGGATCCTGGCAGCTACCGCCGTGTCAGTCTCTTTAATGGGGGAAAGATGCCCAGGTTGGGCACTGAGAGGCCCACTGAGCTACCGTTTGGCAGCAGGGCCTCCGGTCTCAGCACTTGCCAACAGTATGCATAATTGAGCCCAGTTTCCCCAACTGTGGCCGCCATGCGCCAGTCACTGCCGGGCGGAGTGCCCTGGGCCAGACTAATCCCTGGCAGTGTGGTCACAATGCTAATAGGCTGGCGGACGAATCTGTTTATTTGACACTGGACTCAGACTCACCTGGGTTCTCATTTCCCTTGCTTAAACCCACTACTGGATTTCGTCTTGCCTTTCCTGTAGCGCTGCGCAACTGATCGTATATAACGTTAATCATATACTGCGATTGTAGTTTCCACAGTGAACTATTCCAACAACTGCTATAGTTGAAAATGGTTAAAGTGGCAATCTCAAAGATTTCCGCTTCTCTGTCTTTGGCGGCACCTATGGCGAAAAGCGGTAATTGCAGGTGTGTTTTTGGACCTCACTTCCCAAAGATCCAAAAAGTGTCACCTGTGTGACATCAGTCAGTTGACAGTTGAAGCGAGTCTGTTGCATTAGCTCCGCCTACCCTCTCTGGCGGAACAACCACTGCTGGGTGCAGCGATAACTGCACCACTTGTGATTTGAATGCATGGCGGGAAAGTCGCCACAGACAACCGGTTCTTAATACTCATGATCCTGCAAATGCAAGGCCTTTCATTAGTGGGCCATAGGCTGAATCACCATTGTGTTACCTCATTCGGCAATAGATTAACAGACATTTATTTAAATGAAAATCTTCAGAGATCTTCGAGATGTTGATATACTATGTGCAGTAAATTAAATCAACACTGCTAATAATTGTTATGCGAAAGGAATCACAACCATACTTTTCCTTTTAGCTATAGCTGTTCATTCCTTAATTTCTCAACCTCTTGTGAACCTCTTGTGAAATGAATTGGCTTATAAATTTGGGCCAAATAATTATTTAATACAACCATAGCTTTATCTAATGGATTACTGCTCATTAGACCCAATTGATTTAATCCATATAGCCAAAAGGGATTGGACTTGAGACTGGAGGCCTAAACCTTACCTCCATTCTGGTGGTTAATACAAAATGAAAATTGTTTGTTGATTGCAGGTACAATGTTATATGTTTATTTCATAATGAAGTCCCATGACCTTTTTGAGAACTGCAGGAGGAAGCTGGCTGGGATTATGTTTAGACCTAGGAATTTGAGAAATGAGGGTCTTCTTAAAGATGTCCTCAGTATTTGAGAAAAAACTGTCTCATGCACAGAGAATGCATGAAAGAAGAAATGTTATTATCCTTCCTCCTCTCTTACTGGCCAGGCTTTGAATCACACAGAATTACAACCCCCCCAGAATCTCTTTCAAACTCCAGCTTCATCCCGTTGATATTCCCTCAGGGAAATTAAGGATTAACTCAGCCTTTCAAACCGAAATTCCTCAGTCAGTTCCCATGAATGTGCCCCCCCCCAAACCAAATCAACTCTATTTTGTCCATTGCCCTCCTGTGGGACTAAGCTCTGTTCCTCAGTTGGGTTGGTTGTGAAGTGTAGTAAGAGGATGAGGTGGATTGTGGAGCACCACTCTGACTCATGCTCTTGAGTACCACACTGCCAAAAGACTCAGAGGACACGAGACCCGGGCTACACTTGAAGTTGTTGAGGAAACTATGGTTGTTGCGAAATGTAGCATGCACTCATCCACTCTCTCTGCATGGAGATGATGTTGTTTGGGAAATAATAATGAAATAACATTTCCCAGATTCCTGTAATCTTATGGGATATTCCAATTTATGGTCAGAAAGTTACATAATACTGTGTCTTACAGGAATATTGTGTTTTTTTGGCTGTTATTCTCCTGTTGGGCTTTCTTTTGTCATGTTGTTGATTTGACAGTTTTTATGCTTCTCGTGGCAAACTAATTGCTTTGCAACCAATTCTTTCCCCATGGGACTGCACTGCAGGTCTGCATATTAACAAATTATAGCCTGACATTATTCTTGCAATTTTCTAAAAACATGGTTTAAAAAAAATCATCACAAAGAAAAAAAAAAAGTTTAAAGACAATCATGTCAGTTAGGTGCATGATCCCACCATCGTATGCCCACTGTACTGTAGTAATATCTAAACTGTTACAGACCTATGCCCGATTTTGTTAAATTCTCCGGTCGTAGTTGCTGCTCTGTCCATGTTGATTTGATAACATGTTTTTTTTATTTTATTTTCCTTTAAGCTGTTACATAACTCTTATCTAGGACAGCAACTAGAAGTCCGTTTCTGTCTCAGCTGTTGCTTGTGACGTGCTCGGTGGGCGTGCACAGGGCAGAGTTCCTGTACCCCTCAGTATAGCTCAGGCTGCTGGTGGGGTTAGAGGATAGAGGATAGGATGTATTTTGCACGATACCTTAAGAGCTGGCCTAAGCCTTGCCCGCATATTTCCTGCCTCTTAAAGAAATCTATCCTTCCCCAGATTCCACCCAGTGCACTATCATACTCCAGTATTTCCTTTAAGCTTTAAGCGCACCCCTGCTTCCGGGGTTCCTGCGTCTTCATGGCCGCCTGACTTGGTAAGATGAGACCCAGAAGGCCCGCTGGAGGAACGGAACCGGCTCGAGCTACGACTAGCGGAGTGGTTTGCGTCCCTGTGTGTCTGCGCCCCGTCAGGCCTATTGTTCCTCAGGCCAGAGCACTCGGAGACACTTATTTAATGAGACGGCTCTGACTGTGTAATTGCAGGCTGCTCCGAGAGCTATTACGGGAGATGTATTTTCGGGGGGCAAAAACAGACATTACTGCGACCAAAAAAAAAAAAGCGAGCCACGTGTATACAAAAGCCCTACCACTGTGAGGAGAGCGTCCTACTGCCCCGGCTCGGCCTGCCTACTGCCACACC
>OMKK01032254.1:5880-16865 GCA_900302305.1 Polymixia japonica | reverse complement strand
CCCATTGGAATCTGTACTGATTTGTTCATAAAAGTCTTTCAAATATTTACATGAACTGGCTTCAGCAGTACCAGTAGCTGCGTTTTCTGAATTGCAGCTGGTTGCCGTAAATCCTCGGGTGCCGTAAGCAGTGTGTGACCGTCGTTAATTAGTTCCAAACACTGTTCACCAAAAATATAACCGTGTTCAATGAACGCCGCTTTTAGCGTGTTCACGCACAACACTGGTAACGGCCAAGATAATGTCCATAGATAGTGATGGTCATGTGTCATGTGAATGATTGACAGTTTGATGGTCCACTCAGGTGTGTGAGTCAGTGATTCCGGAGGAGGGGGTGTTGCCCCCGGTGACTATCTTCCGAGAACGCGTGGATTTTGTGGGAAGCGATAAAGGCAACGTCTCCATCTTGCTGTGGAACATCACCTTTGACGACCAGGGCCAGTACACCTGCTTTGGACGCAACCCTAAAGAAAAGTATAAGAACCACAGTGCCATCTTCACCCTCATTGTGGTGGACGAACGTGAGTGGCCTCTAGTGGCAATGTGTGGTAATGTTACAGTAACACCAACTTGTAATCGAATGTACAGAAAACAGCATTGTTTACTATAACCCTGCTGTGATAACATGCAACACACACACACACACACACACACACTTTTGTGAGTATCAATCCCAATCTGGCAACCCTACAGGCCTCCTACAGTTGAAACCAACATCTTAGCAACTAGCCAAAGACAATTATGGTTGTGAAATTATAGACCCCACTGTAAAGCTGTGACGCTGAACATTTCTGAACATTAATTCTTCAATCACAAAAAAAGTGTAATATTACATCTCAGAAACATATTAATCCTACATTTGTCTTATCTTGAGAATTAGACATACTCATAATACTTCTCAAGAGAGAAGGTTGTAATAATTGTGGTCAATTGTGGTCTTTTAAAATGTTTCACTCAAAGGCATATCTCCCGTGTCCAAGGGAGCTATCTAGGATTACAAGTCTTTTCCCAGGGCTATGTACTGTATGCTGCTGCATGCATATCCTGTGTAGTTGGCTGCCCATATAATGGATAGGATTCAAACCAGGGCTTTCATTGGTGGGAAACACCGAGCCAGGGCTACCCTGCTATCTGGCATCATGTCATTTTCCCACTTTATATTCTCACTTTCATATTCCCTCTTTACCCCCCATCAACAATCTGTTCCTACGTCCCTGACTGTAGTGAGGGTGGTGGACAACACGCTGACCATCATCATAGCCTCTGCCGTGGGCGGAGGCATTGCACTGTTGATGGGCTTCATGTGGCTCAAGAACTTAACGCTCTTCATTCTCGCCAAGCTTGAGGAGAAAAAGTGAGTCACGACATACCGGCAAGCACCTGAACTTCAACTCAGTGTCACGCTTATACTATTTCTATGAACACAGCCATTTTATAATTACATTTTATACATATACATTTTATTTTCAGATTTTCAGTCAAATATGGGCTGTAGTAGATTTTAATGAAGTGCAGCAAGTTGTCTGTTTTAGCTGCTTTGTAATTACAGTTCTAACTCTGTCCTCATCTCTCTTACTCTCACCCAACTGCAGTAAAGAGTGCCTTGTATCTTCGTCAGGGATCGACAACACAGAAAATGGCCTCTCAGGATCCAAAGCAGATTCAAAAGCAACACCAAAAAAGAAATGAGTTAATGCATGTATGTAAATCCATATCAATATTCATATTTATATATCTACGCATATATTTGTATATGCACATGTGTTTGCACACATGCAACTTCATTATGTTCAAGTTGGTATTTGAAAAAATATGGCACCGGGCTGTGGGCTTCCAGAAGGGAAAAATCATATTTCATGGTAACAAACTAAATACATGTACACAAAATGCAATTGCCTGTGTAAAATATACAAAATGTACAAATTACATACAAAATGTGCACACAACAATAAATAATAATAATAATAATAATAATTATAATAATAATATAATTAACTTAATTTGTATAGCACTTCAGAACAGTTTACAAAGAGCTTTGACAGACAATAGAGCAGCATACATAAGTAAAGGCAGATAAAAAGATAAGGATGTAGAAACAGATAAAATGTGGAAACAGTAAAAACAAGTAAACAAGAAAACAGTAAGAAAAAAGACATTACATAAAAGCAAGGTTATAAAAATAAGTTTAGGACTTAAAAGATTATACTGATTTTGTTAGCCTAAGCCCATCAGGCAATAATTTAATTTTTAAAATTTTGAGAATTGGTCTTACCTGAAAAAAGCAAGACTGCACCACTTTCTTTACTTGTTCATCAAAACAAAACAAAAAAAAAGAGCCACATCAAAAATAACTCCCAGATTTCAGGCAGCTGGCTTCACATTGGATGACAGAATTAATTTTGAATCAGATCAACTATCTTTGATTTGTTTTTGTTGAGTTGCAGAAAATTAACACTTTATATCATTGTGGCATTCCTTAATGGTGGCAAGGCCTTAGAGTTACTGTGAAAAGAAACATTTGCAGATATTGGGGCCAAGTGGCAGCATGTAAATACAGAATAGTATGGGGCCTAAAATTGAATCTTGAGGAACTCCACAGATAATGTGAGTTGAGGAAGAAGAGGAATTTCCTATATTGAAAAGATCTGTGTAAGAGGTATGAGATAAACCAATTTAGTACTGTGTCCTTAATGCCAATCCAGAATTTGAGGCAGTTATTTATAATGGTATGGTCAATAGTGTCAAAGGCTGCAATAAGTAAATTCTAAATTAATTAAAATCAAACTTTCCCCCATATCTGCTGCTATAAGAAGATCATTTGTTTCTTTGACAGGACAGTCTCTGTACTATGTATTGCTCTAAATTGGAATTCAAATTGGATTGGAATTGTTCAAAAACATTGTTTTGACTCAAAAAATCTAATAGTTGAGTTGAGACAACGTTCTCTAAAAACTTGGACATAGGCCTGTAGTTGCTTGGATTTGAGGGATCAAGGTTATTTTTTAAGGAAATGTTGGACCACAGCATGTTTAAAAACAGAAAGGAAAGTACCAGTTACAAGAGAACTGTTGACAATTGATAAGATACCAGGACCAACTGTATCAAATAACTCTTTAAGGAATTTAGTTGGAATAACATAAAGGGTGCACATAGTGGACTTCACATGAGATATAGTTTTTGTTAAAGATGAAAGAGATATACGTTTAAAACTGCTAAGTTGTACAGAGATTTCCTTGTTAACAGATACAGTATAACCCTGTCAGGGGGAGTAACCTGCCACCTTATGTCCTCAACCTTTGTCGTAAAAAAAATTCTAAAAGGCTTTCACATTTCTATGTAAAATTTGTGGTTAATGTTGTGTTCATTTTGTAAATTATAACTTGTGCGTACAAAATTAACACATTACCATAAATTTGATATAATTTCCCCAAGGGGATCACTAACGTTACATTTACATTTTGGCATTTAGCTGATGCTCTTGACGCTCCAGAGTGACTTACAATAAGTGCAAACATTAGAGTAGGTGCAGTTCTGTCTTATCTTATCCTATCTTATCCTATCTTATCTTATCTTATCTTATCTGAAGAGGGAAGAAGTTGTATCTTCACACGGTTGCATCATGTGCACTCAATAAAACAGTTTGCAGCCATGATATATAAAATGCCTTCTTTAGCCACAGCCAGGCTGCATAAAAAAACTTAAACCTTGGACTGTTTTTCATATTAACTCAAAAGAGACAAAAATATTTATTTGTTTAAATGCTTGAGACAGGGAATGATGCAATGTAAGTAGTTTGACCTGGGCTGGATCCTGCTTCACCCAAAATTAAATTCAGAGTAGGCCTTTACTAACATGGTCAACTAAATCAAAATCAAATTTAGATTTTTCAGACTACTTGTGCGGTCTTATAATTTTAAATAAAATCCTCTGACCTCTGATATCCACCCCTGCTGGATATCAATTACCTTTGTAGGTATTCTTCTGCAATACAACCAATTGAGTATGTTTTCCAGGTATAATGAAAAATTGTAGCAAAGCAAATGGTGTTTTTTTTTTATTAAAGAATATAGCAAGGATTCAGCCCAGCTCTTCATACCTTTTCTTTGCTTGATACAAAACACAGGTGCCTGTTAGCGCTTCCTTATTCCTCTGTAAGTGAGGACAATGACGTATTGCAAAACAGTTTATAAAACTCAGCAAATGCAACGAATAATACAACAAGCTGCTGAATCAAACGAAATAGACAATCCCCTGAAACAACCCCCACCCTCCACCCCTAGAAAAAAATGAATGACCCTTTGATGATGCTGCTTTTAAGACAAATAATCAATGCATTTTAAGCATGTGAAGCAACACAGGCAAGATTTTAGACACAATGCTTGAAAATAGAAATACATACTTATTGTTCCTTTTTCGGAATACCTGTTCTAATATACCTGTGTAATGCTGGTAGCGTCTGTTATGAGGTTAGTTGTAAATCCCATCCTATACCATGACAGTTTCTCCTGTGCTAATCCAGGCAAGGCTATGAACCGTTTGGACAATTTGTGGCTCAAACTGGCCCTGGACATGTCTGGATCAGACACAACATATTCCCATATCTCACAGTGTGCCACTTAGAGAGAGGTTGCTTGTTTCTCTAAAACACTAATCGACGTGCATTTGAACATAAGTGTTTAACTCCTTGCAATAAGTCATCATTATCGCCTGCAGCGCAGTGTAAAAGATAGCCATTGTGCGGGAAAAACAGATATGGCGGAGTGTGCCCTCTGCACATATATGCAGTGAAATACCTATAAGCTCAGACTTTAATATGAGCATGGGGTCAATGTTAAACAAGCAGGTCAAGTAGGAAGCTGCAGCTCAAGTGTTCTGGACAGTCCCTGTTTAGGCAGGAAAAAGGACGAGTGCTGCTCTCAATGTTGCCCATTGACTGTGCCGAACTGGGATGATCCCTAGCAGTCAAGCGATCATTCATCATCATATCAGGAGAGGAATGTATATTTTCACCTGTATCTTACCGCATAAATTCAACCAATGAAATACAACGTCAGATGCATTTACAGTATACAACTGTTGCACATTTATGACACTGAATGTCTGGTTTTAAAAAAAAATACCTCGGGAGTGTTGGACAGTTTTGAGGGTAAACACTGTGTCAGGTCAGTCACGTGATGTATAACATAAATGTACCTCACGTTAACTCAACTAGCGTGAAATGAATGTATAGTGTTAATTGGTGAGTTTCAGGTGGTTGACCAAGACTCCTCGTTACTGTATGTCATAAAGAACTGTTGTATGTGCCTCCAGTCTTAAATCACTGGCTTGAAGCAATATTGTAAAGGCAGAGCCTGTTGGGCTTTAAACATAGATGTTTATTTTTTTCTGTTCATGTATGCAACTTAAGTGTAATCCAAATCACTGTTGCTGTGTCACAGTGTGCGTTGACGTGAGATGGAATGACATCAAACTGTATAGCACATGTAAGGAAGTAATCAGGTACTAAGCTTCTTCAGACAGATATGCAGGTACTCTCTTAATGTTTAAAAGGGGAATTCGTGTGTACATTTATGTGTGTCTCAGAAGGATATCGATTGTGTTGTCATCACTAGAGGTTTAAATCTAAGCCTAGGTTAGGCTTAGTAGGGGGGTTTGGGCGCATGGTCCCCCAGGAGAATTAAAAAAAAAAAACAGCCTAAAAATGACCTTTGAGAGCGGATATAGGCAATATCAATACATATTTTGATGGTGCTGAAGGGAGACATATTACTTTAAACTACTGTAGAGTTTGAATTTAATTACTGAGAACACCAATTTACTAGCATCTAGATAACTTTGTTTAGTTTCTTTATGTGTGGCGCAATTATACAAAGAGACTAGTAAAGCAAGTTCCAGAAACAACAGAACCACACGACCCTGCACCTGATCACTGAGAACAATTCAGAAACAACAGAACCACACGACCCTGCACCTGATCACTGAGAACAATTCAGAAATGTGACAAAACACAGGTCGATCAGTGAACATTTTGGCATTTTTATTTTATCATTTCTCATTTTAAAGTAAATGATCAATGCAACAAAATGAAACCAAGCTGAAACCAGCTGAAACCCAAAACATCTGTAACTTACCAAAGTCCCTAACCCTATTATGCTCGTATTTACGTGTGTCCATCTATGGTGGATTTTAAAACACGTTTCAGATAAAATCCCAACCCCAGCCAAATTACTTAACTGGCTTTAAAGGTCAGGGTAATTTTAGCTAGACAATCTAGCTGGAAGATCACTGAACACTAATAGCAACACATTTCTCCTCATCCTACCTGCACTCGGGAATATGGAAAAAAGCGAAAACTTGTGAAGCCACAGCGAACTGTAATGGTACTAACTAAACTAACGGATAACAAATAATTGGCTACAGGTAAAATTGGTCTGGCGATGCCAAAACACCATAGGAGTGGTATTACACTTAAATAGAGATGGTTTTAGTCATAAAGTTATTATAATTATTATTGTGATTATGATGATAATGGTAATTATTATTTGTATTATTATTATTATTATTTGTTCATACACATATTGAATACTGCACTGGAAAAGAATAAAAGCTGATATGCTGCATTACTCAAAATTGGCTAAGATTAAAAGTGCTGAATTAAATCATTTTAGTCACTAAGTACTATACAGTAAATGTACACGAATTTGTCTTGGTGACATAAGTGCAGAAGCATATTGTGAACTTATACTTTTTCAGAATATATTATGATACAAGGACATCACCACATCACACAGTAGGCCTACGAAGGTCAAGAGATCTTACGGACATTATACAATCAACGTTGTGCTCTGTGTGTTCAATCCTCTTGTTTGCATTTAAAGGGAAAACAGCGTCTGCAAACAGAGTTAGCAGACCAAGAAAGAAAAATAAGGCTTCGGTCTTGCTTGTTTCTAACTTTTGTGGGGACTTAGGGACATGAACACAAAGTATTTGTTGATTCTGTTTTAGCATGGATTTTCACTTACAGGACGAGGCCTGTCTCTAGACACCGGCTCCGAAAATGGTTGTTTATTTAAATTATAATATCATTGAATAAATAAATTGCCTTCTGTTCTGTTCAAAGGCTGGATGTAATTTTCAGATTGTTGGCAATCAGGGCCTTGTAAATATTCAGATGATAAGCAACTCTATGCAAGTGAAAGAATGATTCAACTGTTCAACACGCTGCACCTTTGAGTTACTGTGATGACATTGTAAGCAATACCAATGTAGGAAATAGATGATGGTTCATGGAGTTGTAATGATGGGATGCAGGGTAAATGGGGAACATCCAGGGAGGAGCACTGACAGGACTGAAGCAGGAGCACTGACAGGACTCTAGCGCTGCAGGGTGCAGACTGACCAAAAGGTATCACACTGCGGCTCTCTGCACATATACACAGCTATGCTCTGGCTCACCCTCAAATGATGTCCCCATTGACAACCTCTCATCCATGCATATCAGCTCTAGTTTATTATAAAAGCCACAAAATCGAATAAAGTTTTGAGTAAAAGCTATCCTGTATTGTCATTTTGTGTTGATTTTAGACCTCTATGGGTAGGTCACTAGACCATTGACTACATCGTCACTACATTGACGCTATATTGGGCCAAGGGACGGATCCCCTGAATACAAGTACAGATAAACTGCAGTCAATTACCTAATGAAGCAGTCAATATGTGTGGGACAAAATACCATTATGGAGCTGGAAAATGGTGTTAGAATAATACTAAGGATGGACAGCCTTACTGTGTTGGGGCAACCACCAACCTCAAGATAGAGTGGCTGCTAAGGTACCAGAGGATTCATCAGCCAAAATCATTAAACATGCTACAGTATATCCATACTGAAAATCACCCAAATGTAACACTGCTAATATTTATACGGAACATTATGTCACCTTTAATGAGTCAGTGAACTCCAACTACACTAGGGTCTTCTATGTCTGGAGCGCCACACCGGCTGTAGCACTAGCAGAGTGGAGAAATAAATCATCTGCTCATCCTATCATTAACTGAACTCATCTTAACATTAATCAGTGCTCTGCCTGGCCCACAAGACTACAGGTAGTCAGGCAAAAGGTAGATGTTTACATGATGTCACATTTGCAGGATAAGACACATTGATCTGCTCTGGCCCTGTCAATTGCAATGCTTTTTTTCCCCCCAATTATTTCTATGTTTCTTTTTATTTTATCTTTTAACAAACATAATCAAAAGACAGAGTACAGAGAAAATAAAGGTAAGATAAAATAATAGTAATAGCGACTAAAGTGAAATAAAATACAAAATGAATGGGAAATAAATAAAATAAATAAAAACAATTACAAAAAATAAATAAATACGTTCACTATGGTCACAGTACATATATCTCTTTTCTACATAGAATCAAAGCACATCTCGCTGGGCTGGGCGGATGGTCAGAGGTCCATAAGAGGTTACCATGTTCTCAGAGAGATATCCCCCTTATTTTTTAAAGTATAAGTGCGCTGTTCCATTTGTAATGTTTCATTCAGAACTTGTTTGAACAAATTAAATGTTGGAGGTCTTTGCTGGTTCCAGTTGAGCAAGATGCATTTCTTCGCTCAATGATATACCAATCATCTTCGCAGATATGGGGTCTAGTGTCCTGTACAGTTCTGTACCAAAGAGGCATCGTATTGGTGTGATGTCCAACGGAATTTCCAAAACCTTGGCAGTCAGGTCATGTACCACCTTCCAAAAGTGTTTTAATTTTCTACATTCCCGGAAGATATTGATAATTGACCCTGTCCGTATTTTACAACGATAACATCAGATGAGTTAGGATACATCTTATTTAGATGGAGTACATCCTGTGCATAAATTTACAATTCTGTTCAATTATTTTATTACAAGACAATGAAGTAAAGACATTCTGACACATAATGTCCCACTGGTCATCACTAAAATCAGATCCAGATGTTTTGCCAGATCTTTTTGCCAAACAAAGTGGGGTCAAGGAAGAACTATGATGGTCTAACAGAGCACTATACATCAAAGAGATTTTCCCTTTCAATGATGTGGAGCTCTCCAGAATCTCCTCTATACTTGACAACCCCAGAGATGGTCGTCCTGCCGCATCCAGAGTAGTAATTAAGTGACGAATTTGTAGATATTTATAAAAATCCTGTTTTGGAATTTCAAAATTTCAAAAATCCGAGAAATGTTGAAGCGAACCTTCAGTGAACAAGTGTTGAAACTGATACCATATTCTTTCCACTTCGTGAACAGGGACTTTCCAGTTGAGGGTGGCAGGTCTGGATTCTAGGTCTGGATTCGAAGAGGTTTTCTGATGTGTGCAGCTGTATATAAACATCAAGGAATGAAGACTTCATTGTTTGTACGTTGTATTTAATTGACCTGTTGTGTTACGTATACATTTTATGGTACGATCAGTGCGTTCTTTAAGTTGATAGGCTGAAGAGCCTGCTAGGCTTATTCCCATATCCATGATAATGATGTCTGGTGAAAAACAAAAGTTTTTTGATATGTTCAGTTTGAATAAGATTAAGACTATTGTTTATGAGACTGCTCCAGATTAATAGGCTCTTTTTTAAGTTGTTCACTTTGTTTGGTAACAGTCTTCTCCCTTGCAGATGTGTATGAGATCAGATGTCCTCTCATCGCAGCTGTAGCTGCGTCCCGTATTACTGCGTGAGTAACAGGGGAGGCTGCGTTGTCCTGTCTATAGTGTTCCAGCCATCGTCTGCTGTTGTTGCAGGCTTCAGTGTTTGTGAGAAGTGTGAGTTAAATCTCCAGTACTTGGTTTGGTGTGTCTGTTGAGGAAGGGATAGATGAAGGTAGGTGAATGGTCTGCTATGAGAATAGGTCCTATACTACAAGACATTACACAAGACATGATCCTGGGTTAAAAGGAAAAAGTATAAAAGTATGTTTCGTATCTAGCTGAATGAAAAGTATAGTCTTTCACTGTAGGGTTAAATTCTCTCCAGACATCAACAAGACCCGCATCATTGGAGGCCATCTTTAAAGCCTTTGATGTATTAGCATTGGATACCGAGAGCGAAGATTTATCCAAATTACTGTCCATACAACAATCAATTGCAATGCTTTTTAAGCGCTTTCCCTTGATCCTCTAAAGCAGTGAAGTCAGCTGTTATAGTGTTTGGTTGGAATGAGAACCTGCATTCTCTTGGCACATGACCGGAGAGCGCTGCTCTAAACAGTTGGTGAAGGCTAGACGATCGTCCATCTTTGCTTACAGTTGGTGGAAAGGGCTCAGCAGGCCTTAATTGGTTGCACATTTCCCAAGCATCTCTTTAAAACACTCTAAGGCCTTTAAACAATGAGGCCTTTACACCTTGACATGATTAATACATATATTAAAACTGTATATAATATATAGTTCTTGTCTCCGTTTATATATCCAAAGACTGTCTACATATGTGATCCACATTTCAGTTACACTGGAATTAAATGTGTCAACTATCCATATAGAATTGGATTGTCATTGCCCTTGCAAAATGCAAATATGCACCGCCAACTCTGTGTCACGGTATGCAAAATGATCAATTTCACAATCTCAGTGGAGGTTGTAACACTGCACCATATATTTTCTATCCAAAAACGATCTTCTCTGTCAGTATACCACAGGCAATAGCTGATCTTTTCTTTTTGAGTTCTGTTAAGATTGCTAATTACATGTGTGCCTGTGTCCACTGACGTGGAATCCATTGCACGTGGATTCAAAATGATAATATGTTTACACTTTGGTATCAATTTGGCCAAAATACATCTCTGTTTTATCATCCTTTGGTACCCATTTTGGCCACTTGATGTCTCTCAGTTGTTTTATTGACTGAAATGAGGATTTCAGAGCATATTATAAATTATATTTTCATAAAACGTAATCAAAAACGTTATTGAATTAAACAATATATTGGGAAGCACTGTTTCCTCATTCTTCT
>OMKK01032253.1:0-12590 GCA_900302305.1 Polymixia japonica | reverse complement strand
GGTGGGTTAAAAAAAAAAAAAAAAAAAAAAACGTGGTTCACCTCACATGCAATTATTTTAAAGGCTTGACACTAGAAAGGCCAAATGCTTGTGCTAATGTCTGTCGATTCCTCAAGCGTCGTAAAGGTCTCGCCCTTCTATGATTTTTCCCAAATTATTCGGGGGTTTTAAGTGTTTTAAACCCCAAGTAAAGTGTTTCAAGTGTTCCAAAGTATTTGGGGTTTACCTGTGTTTTTGTTTAAAAAAAAACGTCCAGGAAAGTGAATACAGATGGTTTCTTTCCCGTTATGTGCCACAGCACTTTGCTACTTGACATTGTTACCCAGGTGTGAATGTCTCTCCTCTCCAGTGCACTATTCAACACTCGAAGGGCCGCAGCATATTTTACCATTGATAAAGTGAACGGCATCAATCCTCCTATTTCACACATAAAATCACTCAAGTGCTTTCAGAACAATAGTGTGATGAAGGTGAGGAAGACTTTTAGTGGGGGAATGAATAAATGCGAGTGTGGAAGTGATACCACAGTAAACCTCTATGAGTAACCTGTGGTAAACCATCGCAGACATTTTGGGGGAAAAGCTTGAGTTGATTCTATGAAACGCCATGGCAAATTCAAGCAAATAAACGGAGGAAGGCCTCGCTATTCGGCTAAATCCTGGCACGTCGTCCGATGGGGACTCTGGTTTCAAAGTGGAGTTGGACTGTGGCGACAGGAGAATCCGATGAAGTATGAGTATGAGCCTGAACGGACTCCTGTTACACCTCCCGTCCACGGCAAAAAATAATTGCTGTACCTTGAACATCAGGTCAAGTCAAGTCAAGTTTATTTATATAGCCCTTAATCACATTACAGTCTCAAAGGGCTTTACAAGCCCACGGTTACCAAGAATTAAACGACACCCCCCTGACCCTTAACCCTCCATCGGACAAGAAGAAACTCCCAGAAAAAAATACCTAAGTCTTGGGAAGGCTTGCAATGGAGGGATCCCCTTCCAGGACGGTCAGGTGTGCAATAGGTGCAGAGTGGGGCAGTTTGTAATCAAGTTACACGTTTCAAGGACTGAGGAAGTGAGGCTCTCCGGCCAGGCGACATCACAACATCTCTGCTTTCTGCAGCCACAGTAAAACACAAGACAGCATGGGATGGAACTGCGTGGACGGAAGCGGCTGTCGGTGTTTACGAAGGTAGACTTGCCTTCGCACGATGTTCTAATGGAGACCGTAGGCCCCGCTCATCAAACAAACGCAACAATCGCAGACTCCACAATTTTCTTTGTTTGTTTGAAGAACCGTACCATCGCCGAGGCACGCAGAGAGTTATGGTTATGAAACGTGGGGTTTGGATGTGGATGAGTTCTACTGGAAATCTGGATATTGACAACCGCTGGACAGAAGATTATGAAAGATTTAAGATTTTTATGTTGTTTTTTTAAACATGCCACGCAACCACTTTTCCTGCATTTTGATTTCAGAGAGGAGAGGCCGGCGTGTCAACAGACTGAATACAACATACGCAATTTATAAAAAGAAACAGTGATTTAGTTGTGCTGTTCTTGTTTCTAAAAGAACATTCTACAGCAGGAGGTTTCATAGACTTAGCACATTGTTTTGTTTTGCTTTTTTTGTGGGTGCAGACATCAGTTGTGACATATCTGGGCATACTTGGGCGCGGAGGGACGTTTTTTTTCCCCGTGGCTCAACATTAGAGAGCAGTCCGCTCTGTCTGACAACACGCTACACGCTTCTTCTTTTCCCCATTTGCGGGCGCTCCCCGTTGCAATTAAGGTGGTGGAAAAATAGTTGGTGGCGGTTCAAAGGCAGAACGGTGTAAACACAACCGCCTCATCCAACGAGGGAACTCAGACGGAATTCATCTTTCAGTCTTTTCGAAAGCTGGTCAAGTCAACCCGCCCTGCCCTTTCTGCGCGAGTTTTGTTTACGGGGCTGAAATCTGCCAACATAAGCTGAAAAGATGCACCGAGCTCTGCTGACAATTACCTGTCACTGTTTCAAGGGAACAAACAATACAGAACAGACACTCTATCTAACCTTAGGGTATAGCTGTGGGTGGATAGGCCCGTGCCAAGAGAGTTCTATATTTCTGAAAATTACATCTTCAGCTCATAGCCAAGTAATAAAAACTCCCTTTACCGGAGAGAATATTCTGAAATAGAAGAGTAAATTGAAACACCTACGAGTCAACAATTACAGATCTGACAGCTATACGGACGTTTCAATAAAAGTAAATCCTGTACCTTTCGACGATATAGCCAAATACCCATTCCTGTTTGAGGAGCGGCTAACTTTATTCAGTGCCGTCTGCCTTTGCGCGAACGCGTCTCTCGCGTGACGTTTCTCCCCTCTCGGCCCGCTCCCTCTCCCGCTCGCTCGTCCTTTGATGGCCGCCGGCAGGTGGGCACCCGCTGGGACGCTGAGGGCGCGCTGCACGCCGCTGGTTTGATCAAAGCGCGGGGGGGTTTCGCTTGACGTGCTGGGCCGGTTACTGATGACAGGGGAATGCATAAACAAATAGCATGTTAAACTACTCGGACGGGGGGGCGTCGCTGACGGCGACTTGTTTCGGCGAGCGGCCTGAGGCGGGGGCGAGATTCAGCGTTGCTATTCAAGTCAACGTTATCGAATGGACACAGAGCTAAAATAGCCAGGAAGCTAATGAATTACCGCGGCGAAGGTGACGTGATACGGATCATTCTGATGGCAGTTTGTTTCTAGATATGGATGTTTTGAACCTTGTCTGCTCTCCACAAATGCTCATTTCCAAGACAACGGTCACACGGGTTTTATTGCGGTCATTCTTCGGCACGTTGAAGAGGATCGCCATGATTGAAGAGTCCTCGCTGTTCATTCTAATTCAGCGCTAAAGTACTTTTTTTTTTATTATTTCATATCATGAGCTCTCTGCGGCAAATTAGCAGACGTCAAGGACAAGGCCTTAGATAGGATACTTAATCCTTGCTATACAATGAACCAACATTCTGCACCACGTGGTCTTTTACAGTCTATTTGATTCCTGGCTTGATGGAGAAGTCCTATTCTCTAATAGAGCCATAAATTAATGCAGGGATTCAGGCATTCGCTCACTTCCACTGACAGAACTATGCTGAAACTCAAGATATTAAATCTTAAATATATGCACGCGGAGTGATTTGTACAGTCCGTTGTCTATCAAATGTTCTGCAACTTAAGGAAGGCGCAATGAAAGTGAGGCCTGCGTTAAGTGCAGCTCTTCTGCACTTAAAGGACACCGGTTAGATCTCAGGCGGATCATATAAGTTCCTGTACGCCGTTACGTCCTTTCGTGCTGGAACCGTCAATTTGGACCAGACTGCTGCAGTCGAATGTGCAATCGCGTGAGCGGCGACGCAACGTGACAGCAGCTGTCAAGACCCAAATTCAACATTCGCCGATGGAACGATATCCACTCTTGGCTGCAAAAAAACCCCCAAAACAAACAAAAAAAAAAAAAAAAAAACCCACAGATCGAACCTTTCACCTTAGATCGATGCTGGGTGTCGAGGGACATGATGGAATGAAAGACGCGAGACGTAAAACACGACAAGACAGGAGCCGACGCAAAGACGTATGAGATAAAAGAGAAAAAATCGTAAATTACAGTGATATCATGAAACTATGATGAAGGTAAAACGATAATCTACCCATCAAGATTTGGCATTTTGTGTACTTAACTACTGTTTATCCTTGTCATTCAGAGATTTTTAATGTTTGAGATAGTGGTAATGCAAGACACGCCCGAGGCTGACATTTGGCGTGCGCGGGATTTCTCCCTCTCGCTAAATCTTTAACCCCCAGAGGCGCCGGCGTAGTGATTCCTTTATGAAAATACGCAGCGTGACATGACAAATCACTGTAATTGATCGCAGCGCCATCCATCCCGGCCACGAGACGTCTTCTCCCCGGTGTGAAGTGCGCCCTGCCTCCTCCGTTCAGCTCCGTCCGCTCCGTCCCCTCCCTTCCCTCCTTCTCCTCCTCTTCGCTTCCTTTCACTCCTCCCCGGGCGTCTGCGCGGCCGGAGCGTAGGTGGCAGCTAAACCGGTGGCCGTTCCTGTTTGCGTTCCTCCTGGTTTACCGTTCAATCAATCTGCCAGACATCAATCTACCATTATTGCTATCAGACAGCAACCTGCCATTATTAGGATCAGATATCAAGCTGAATAGATTTTGTTTATTTTTGCATGTCTTTTACGTCAAAGAGCTCTTAATAAATGAAGCAGCATAGCCACCTAATGACAGCCAGCAATTTAATTTAATTACATCAAGATAAAAATGGCAGATATCTTTCTGCATCGGGCTTGTTAATGGGTGTTCTCGTATCATGTAATACTGCTAAAAATCATAAAAAATAGTAGCAATTCAGCGACATTGCCAATGCAAAGCTAGAGGATTCAAAATGGCCGCCACCCCAGTGCCATGACAACCTGGTGTTTAAGCCAAGTGCTACATTGAATTCTCAGTGCGACACAGGTAGAGGTCAATGCTGCTGTCACACCAAAATTGTACCGGTCGCAAATACTGTAGCGACTACAACACCTGCTTTTTATACATCTGTGTACCTATAGCAACATTGAACACATTGTCGCACTCATGCAGCACCAGCACCAGTACCACACCAAAATAAAAGACAACACTCATTTTCCAATTTCACCATTCATTGTTATTACTAACGTTAATTTCAAGTCAAATTGGTACACAGTTATACCACAATTACTTCTCGCAATGATAGTTAAGTGTGTTTGGAAGGATGTGCATTGAAAAACAAACTTAAAGCTGCATTGTTCATTGCTCAGTGAAGGGGAATTACAACAACAAGCTGTTCCAGTTCAAAACAAGCTGGACTTTTATCCTCCCCTGTAGCACCACTCCATTGGTCCTCTCCCCTGTCCATCAAAAACCTCACACGCTACAGGGGAACAGATTCTCGGGAGAAGTTTGTTGTCGGTCCGGCAATGTAAACATGGTTTAGAAAAGAGGGAATATCAACCCCCTGAATATCAACACTCTGGCTGACCTGAAGTGACAGACTGTTGCAAAGATCATATTTCACTGAACCTTCGCATAAGCACACGATATCTTCATGTTATTTTAACATTAAACATATGGCACAATGCATAATGCACCTTTAAGTAAACACATTTTATCAATCACATTTACCTACAGGCAAAATGTCTGTATATGAACTAGAAAAATGCTCTAAACCGTTGAAGAAACATATCGCAAACCTCATGTGGCAAATTCCCATGTATAACCAAGTGTATTTACAAATACACGTGCATTAATCGTGCCAAAATGAAATGCAATCAGCAGTCCAATCACAGCTTTGGGCTGCGTCTGGAGGCGTGGCTTACTTTGAAACGATGTGCCCACAGAACCGAAAATGACAAATCGGAAGAGATTTAAAAAGATCGATGAAACACCGTTTATGATGACTTTCCTGCTGGGAATTTTTTTTCCAGGATTCCAGGATTTTGGAGTTGGTAAGGATGTATGTCTCAGGCTGACCCAGGCGATCAGATGGCTTCATCAGAAAATGTGAGCGCTAGGCTAACCTGTTCTCAAGCTACCTCTAAATCCAGTTATGTTTGGTGAGGAAATTAAGCGTTTCTATTTGCCAAATCCTCTCCAATAGTACTGAATAACTTAATAATAAGTTGTTGCTGCATTGATCGTGTGCTTAATCCTTTCTCGATTCGTAACTGTCTCGCCTGCGTGCTCTGAGAAAGACTTGAGTTTTGTAATGTTTGCACGTAATTTCAAAGTAAACCACGTCTCCCAGATCCGGAACTAAAGGCTCAGTGCAGAGGTTTGTCCATTGTTTTCCTAAGGTCTGATGATCATGTCCGTGTAGCAGAAAACATTTTGCAATATGGACAAAGGCTGACACGACCAGCACAACAAAGAATAATTCCTAACAAGTCCTTACTATCATGCATGTTTGTAACACAAAGACAGGATTTTTAATTCTGCTGTAGTCTGAATGGTATAAATAGTTCCATATTTAATATTCATGTTTTGCACTTGTAATGCACTTCCATTACTCTCTCAGGAGATATTCGCAGAAAAACACCATCTGGCCTCAAAAGTGAAGCTCAAAACCTGTCCACAAAGACAGCAGCTCCATCATTCAAGAGCGTCGGATGGGCTGATGTAATGACATAGTTGCTTTCGGTTCCAACCAGAGCACACGGTCGCTGTGCGATAACGCTCAAGACACCGGGAAGAAATGCGTAGCGCTCTCGAAAAGCCGCTGTTTACCTTCTGGAGAAACAGTTCTTGGGATGCGGAGGACTGACAGACCGCTCAAACAAGCGTCACGGTGAGAGTTTGCTTTAAGCTAGGAAGCCATCAGGTCTCTCCTTTAAGAAGCCCGGACCCGGAGGACTCGCGGGAACCCGCGGGATTCGGGCAACGGCGACGTTCTTTATTCAAGGAGGAAGGCGACTCGCGCGGCGAGACGCGTCGGCGCTGGCGCTCCACGGGGGGCCTTTTCGGGCATTTCGGTTATTTTCACGCTTGCCCCGAGTAGCGTGCCGGTTCCCTTCGTCAACCGCACGCAGTTTATTACGTGTTGGTGCAAAATGGAACAGCAGGTTAACCGCATCGGTCCCACCTCATTAGCTACACTGACAGAGGCCGTTCTCCGCAACAAAGTTCCTCTTCTGTGTATTTAATCAACCCCGCTTGTATTGTGTGGCGTTTCATCTAAGACCTCAAACATTCACCTCGCAGAGCAGTCGTAAAAATTCCCAAATTTCATTTGAAAGGTAATGTCCGCTTCCAATCATCCACTGTAGCTGGGGAGCTCATTATAATTCTAGCTGTGCTCATTATAATCAAATGGAATCTGACCTTTTGTCCCCATGTTCTGCTTCAGTGGGCCTGCAGGCAGTTGATAAAAACTGGACTGAAGGAGTTGATGGGTAAGTGGAATAATTTGTGCGAGTTTGATGATAATATGAAATATACAACATCTATACCTATTTGAGATAAAACAGGAACTATACAAAGGGTATGCTAACGGTTTTGTCTTGCGCCCTCCTCTTCACTGTCTCACATATCAGCGGAGATTCGTAATAGTACGATGTTATCGAAAGATATGGCTGGGGACATCCCACTTCTTCTCTAGGTCATAATTCTGTTCGCTGAGCTTTTTTTTTTTTTTTAAATAAGGGCTCGAACTTCTCATTCGTGCTGCTACATGTTCGCCATGTCGAGCTCGGCCCACTCAGGTCCCACTCAGGTCCCACTCAGGTCCCACTCAGGTCCCGCTCCACCCTGCGATGGAAAGGTGGCTATTGATATGATCGATCAAATAAATGAATATCTCGTTAGACACTGACTGTCGATTATATTGTCGGCAATTGTTTGTTGGGGATGCGGTGTTTCAGATTGGAAATGACTGCTCCATAGGCAATTGCCCAGGCAGCCATTTTGCAAAAGGGATGCAGACTGCAGATATAGATTTTTATAGAGGTGCCCCTGATGTCGCTGTGAATTTGGGCAGGACACTTAGTTATAATAGTTATATGAAGGATTGCAAAGGCTGGCCATTCCTCATGAAGTAGAACCACAAAATGCTTGTGGTGATACTTGGGCGTTTTGAGGAGCGTATTCTGTGACACAAGTGCTAATCAGAGCATTATCTCTTGTCGGCAAGTCATTGAGTCAACGCGTTGGAACAGTAGAAGCATGTTGGACAACCCAGGCCTCATGAAATGGCCAATTAGCTGTATTGAACGGACTGATAATAGTTCTCATTAAAAGATAAACAGCCACTATGATTGGATGAGACATGCTCTACATAGGCTCACGTTCTGTAAATGTAAGCATACTCAGAAAGCATTTTATAGAAAGACAAAACACATTCTGCAACTTTCATCTAATGATTTGACATTACAGAATATTCCAGAAACATCTCCCAGTTAAGGTCACATTCAGGTCCAGCTGTTATATACAGTATGCATCCTTACAACACTGAAAATATGTCAGTGCACATGAACGAACAATATTCAGAATATAGGAGCAGAACTTGAATAAACCTACAAAACCTACATAAAATGGTATATCCAGGTAAAAAAAAAAGGTATCCCAGCTGTCATTTGTGTTTCTAAAAATCACAATTTGAGTGTATCCCAGCTATTGTAAACAACATATGGCATTACCAAGCACCATCTTTCAAAAGAAATACCGAATATTATGACAGTTTACGCGTACATCTAAAACAGGCTGGAACACGGTTTCATAACCGATAGAGGACATTTAAACAATCTAAAATTCATCAGCTCCTATTAAGCTAATACTGCACATCAAGCCACGTCAAACCACTTGATCTGATTGACTCCTGCATTGTGTATAAAAATCATAAATGACACTTACATCGCGGGGTCTAATCATCAATCACCCTTCGCCACCTGTTTTGAAACACTCAACGTCTCCGTAGTAGACGAAGAGATTAAGACCGTTCCCCTAGGATGACATTTTGAGAAAACGATTTATGGCTCGGGTTTGTCTTCACTAGAGTCTGTCTCTGTCTCATTAGGGGACTATAAAGTGTGATCGGGGAACAGTTAACGGCAAATAGTTCGTTTGACCCCCGCGCCCGCGACCTCCGACGGCGGTCGCTCCGAAGTGGTGCGGACCCTTCCCGTCCGTCGAAGGCCCCCGTCGGCTTTTTTTCCCGCGTTTCCTTTCGGGGTCAGCGGCGCGTCGTCCCGTGGGGGGGGGGAGCCGCCGCCCGGGAAAACACGAGCCCGGCCCCAAGCGAGACGTGGAAGAAAAAAAAAAATCACAGTCGCGCGGTAATTTGTTTTCATGTGAAATTGCTCAAAGCGGATGCGATTGTGAATTCCGCTTTTAAATGAACACGGGTGTGATAGTCCAAACAGACCGGGAGGGATGATTAAGCATTATGAATAGCTTCCATTATTCCCCATTGTGAAAACGTATGAATTATTGGGCTGGTATATACTGCGTTGGTAAGAGGTAAGAAAATGTATGTTCTCCCTGTCGGCCATCTCCCTATCCACAGCACTCGCTGTGTCAACCTGGTTGTGACAGTGTCGGTGGCAAGCAATCTGTCACAGACTTTAGGTTCAGGCTTAAATATTTCAACAGCCTTAAGAAAAAGTGCTGAAGTGGCTCAGTGTGAATTCCACTACTTAGCAATTAAAGTGGCCTAAAAGTCATAGCGACAACTGTGCTATTGACTGTGACACTCTGGCAAAAAGGTGCAGGGATCAGCTTTAAAGTGTCTTTAAAACGCTCAACATAAACACCGCTGCCATTTGTTTTTTTTTTACAGTCAATCATTTCGCTGTAAAAAAAAAAAAAAAATGAGATAACTAGAATTACAGCAGTCGCGATACGTACTTATTTTTTAGCGCGTTCGACGAAATGATTGACGCCATTGAGGCTGTGGTTGCAACTTCTTGTCATTTAAGGTGTGTTTTGCTGTGGCCAGCGCCTCTACGATCCAGAGATTACCTCTCTCAGTGAATACTATAACGCAAGCATCGCAAAGGTAAGCCAGGGTGTTTCCACAGTAAAGGTATGTTCAGCATTGAAGGAATGCAGAGAAGCTTCTCTTTACCTGTGACGGATAGTTCAGTAGTCCTCCGTACCACAAAGCTCCCGAACTGTAATTCACAAGTGTAATTCCCAATGTCGTCTTCCCGCACTTCCTTAATGGACAGAGTGTCCCTCCTCCTCACGATGGTCTGTCTCCATTGCTTTGGCTTGCATTCCTGCATTTGAAGTAGAAGACAAAGACCGTAGGCATGTGGGATAAAACATTTAGGCATCATCAAGGTGGGTCGCGCTAGTCGGTAGTTTTCGATTTGAATGACACGTTCGACTCAATCTTCAACAGGAGACGTGCTTTTATTTCCTACTTCTAACCAATAACAACAGAGATGAGCGATGAGATTTAATCTTTACCTTATATTTGAAAATCTGCAGAGGGAGCTTTGTAATCAAATATCCCGATATACAGTAGTAAACTATGATACCTTTGTACACTGTTATGTATATTGGGGGAAAAAAAAAACAAATTACATGATATTATCAATAAAGAATACAGTTTAAATCAACATAAAGGTTATGCACCGAATTATTTCGCGTTTTGAACATCACTCCGAACAATAGAGCCCCGATTTCGTATTACGGTTTGGCGCCCCCTACTGAAACACTGTCGCCTCTCCACTAGTTCCGTTTACATTACATTTCCGATTCATGGGATAGAGGCTATGTTTGTTTTTTAGATTTTGATACAAATGGTGACAGCATGTGACAGTTAAATATAAGCCCTAAATGTATTCTGAGACTGACAAGCTTTGTTTACAGACACTTGAATCAATCAACGGGGTAAGAAAAGAGTTTTATTTGAAATTGTGATTAGATAAAAAAAGCTTATATTCAATCACCAGATTGAAATACTACTAAATAGTAGGTATTCTGACTATACCAGAACAGTCTGAGGTCCCAGTAACAGTCCCAGTAACAGTTACAGTAAAATGACTTAATTAAGGAATTAAGGAATTAAGGAATTAACTATTACATATCATACCATACATGTCAATGTTGCAAGATGGATTGAGAACCTTCTATCCTACTGCAAAATATACAGTAAGCAGTATGCAGGAGGAACTTGCAGAAACAGTTGAGGCCTGTTGGGTCTGCACACAGAATATGTGAGATGAAGGAAACTGGGGCGCTGTGGGTTTGGTATCTAATTGTGGTCCAAGTCAAGCCTCGCAGAATTCAATCAGCCCTACTTCCCAAGCAACAGCCAATAACTGGAGGGTCTGGAGCCCGCAATCATTATCTACCATTTTAATTTGATTCACGGGGAAACTGAAGAAGCGGTGTGGCCACCTAATCCGACACTCATTCAGTTTTGATGAATAGGCCCCCCCAGCTTCCCCCAGCAGCTCTGTCAAACTGGGCGGTTGGACGTGGGAGGGCTGCAGAGGCTGGCGATAGGGTTGGGTATACTGTGGGCGTCGCAACTGCCTCTCAGACGGCCCGTCGGGACGGACAGGACTTTATAATGGGGTTATGGAGTTCGTAACGAAAGCGGCGTATATATTTAATTCTGCCAGTCTTTAAAGAACGCTCAGCGCTGAGCAGCTTCCCTTTGTTGACGTTTTGAGTTACAGGGAGAAAATAGACGATATTTCAACCTAATTAGACCCTGACTACAACTGACCTCAAGTGAATTATTCTCAGAGCAAGTTCATCCTTCCAATAGATTTTTCTTCTTGAGCAATCCTAATTCAAAGTTGCGATTTCTTTCGTTTGTGCATAATGGGTTTCGGTAGTCAGAAAAAAAAAAAAAGGTTTTCTTTTAAAGAAAAAAAAAAGAAAGAAAGGAAGAAAGAAACGTCTCTTACCTTGTACCATAAAATTTCAGCTTCCACTCCAGGCTGTATATAATCCTCAATGCCTGGGCAGGTGATCTCTTTGCTTTTGCTTAGTTCTGCCTTCTCAAAGAACCTCATTTTGGAGTTATAGCAGAGGTCTGTGTCATTCTCCGCTACTGTCAGAGACATGGACACCTTCATGCAGTATGTTGAGTTCCTACAACATAAAAAAAACACATCAACACGTCAGTCTGTAAAATCCACTAAGTTCATCCTCATAATTGCCGCGACTCGCGCTCTGGGGAGGCGGCGCGAACGGCAGCCGCGAGCCGCGAGCCTATCTGCGGCTGAACGCGAACGGAACTAAGCGTGACTCGTGACTCGAAATTCAAACCGGCAGATTCGCGCACCTCTTGCGTGTCTGAATCTAGATTTCTTTTATTCAAACTGGCTGATGACACCACACGCTTGGTGGTGGCGATGGGAAAAAGGAAAGCCCGGCTGTCGTTGTTCTGACGGCACATTAAACGCGGGAGGGGAGGAGATAGATGAGGGATGTACCCATTGAAACCGGCTTGCCATTTTCACAATTTATATAACGGATATATTTCATCTTTAATATTCGGCAATATCTAACGCACTCACATTTTGATTTGCTTATCTAGCCTAGTTATATTTCAAGTATTTCTTTCACAGGCTAGGATCTGAGGTTCGCTCTTTTAATAATTACACATTCCACATGCCAGGTCTCAATGGAATCACAAGGGGAGGCCGGTCTGACATTCTCTGAATTGGCATGACGAATCCTGTTCTCCGCTCTAAGCCACAGCTTGTGGCCTGGACCATTACGAATTCATACAATGTTACCCTGAGTTTCCCTATCCGTTCAAGTATGAATACCAACGATGATTGGGTTGCTAAACCTAGCTCTCGCAAATCATTGATGGCAAAAGACAAAGAAAATGCGTGTGTGTGTGTGTTAGCGTGTGTGTATGTGTGTGTTAGCGCGCGTGTGTGTTAGCGTGTGTGTGTGTTAGCGTGTGTGTGTGTGTGTGTTAGCGTGTGTGTATGTGTGTGTGTGAGTGTGTGTGTGTGTATGTGTGTGTGTGTGTGTGTGTGTTAGCGCGTCTGTGTATACGTGACGAGCGGGGACGCGAGCCCTAATGTGGAACGACGGCGGCGAATGTCAAC
>OMKK01032250.1:0-11594 GCA_900302305.1 Polymixia japonica | reverse complement strand
CCACTCATTGACCAGGTACCATGAGCCCCCAACACACACACACACACACACACACACACACACACACACACACACACACACACACGCCTCTTTTGCTTATCCCAAGTTAACCCACACGTCATCTGTATTAAGCAGAATGATGCCGATGTCACTGAGTTTAATTCTACGTTCTTTTTATGCTGTCATACTCTGAATACTTGATCAACCCTTTCCCTAATCATTAGTTGGTGCCTAATACACTGTAAGCGTTTTCTGTGTCCTACTTACATCTTCGGATGCTTTGGTCCACCTAAACCGTTCTCCCTCTGTGCCGTAGGTTGTCCAGACAGCCCTGTCAGAGACCCAGGACCCAGAGGAGGTGTCTGTCACAGTCAAGGCCTTCATGACCGCCGACCTGCCCAATGAGCTCATTGAGCTGCTGGAGAAGATTGTCCTGGATAACTCTGTCTTCAGCGAGCACAGGTGAAAGAGGGAGGCTTTTATGGCCTAATGTACCTACTTTATGTCCTGGCCGTTTCAGTGATGGTTTCTTGGTTTGTGTCACTGTCCAAATTATTGGACACCCACCAAATTGTTTTTAAAGTTGTTGTTTTTTTTATGATCTAAACCTCCTGTTCAGGATTCTGGCATGTATTTGAGAGTTTAAGTGCAGGCCAGCCCTTTGCTGTTTGTTATTATTTTACTGGTTAAGGTGTGCTGTTGTGCGTAGAGGTTTCTGGCAATAACAGCACAATCAGCAACATCGACCAAAATCAGGAGGTTACCTACACCGAAACAATCTCGAAACACTCAACAATGTTTACTTTGCTCATCTAGCCGTGCATAAAATTAGACCCTTCTTTTTGCGCTGTGCTCACCTAGACCGTTCTTTCCTCGGTTCTATCAGAAACCTCCAGAATCTGCTCATCCTGACGGCCATCAAGGCGGATCGGACCCGCGTGATGGAGTACATCAACCGCCTAGACAACTACGACGCCCCGGACATCGCTAATATAGCTATCAGCAACGAACTCTTTGAGGAGGCATTCGCCATCTTCAGGAAGTTCGACGTCAACACCTCTGCTGTGCAGGTCAGTGGACAGCCAGTTGGCTCTGAGCTTTTGGATGATTTGGGGTAACAAACTGTTCATATTATCAGACTTGCAGAAATGTAGACATGCAAATGTGCATCCTAAGATAATCACATTAGCAAATTTACAGATAAGTTTAATCTATTCAGTTTATATTTCTAGATGGAAGTAGAGTAGGTAAGAAAATTTGTCCAGGAATATGTACTAGTTCACGCACATCTCTTACGTTTTTCCATGTTTACAGTTTTACAGCATGCTAGTGGACTAGACCATTGACCGTAATTTTAAATTTGATTCACCTTTCAAAATTGTTGTCATCATTGCATTAATTCAATCTAAACAATATTTCCGCTGCTGTTTCCAGGTCCTGATTGAGCACATTGGGAACCTGGACCGGGCCTATGAGTTTGCTGAGCGCTGTAACGAGCCCCCTGTGTGGAGCCAGCTGGCCAAGGCCCAGCTTCAGAAGGGCCTGGTCAAGGAAGCCATTGACTCCTACATCAAGGCCGATGACCCCTCTGCTTACATGGAGGTGGGACAGGCAGCTGCCCAAAGCGGTAAGATGATCCATGTCCATCGTATTGATCCATTGGGGCCTTTACCTTCTTGCATATTGACTTAAAGCAACTACAAACAAGATTGAGAGGTTTTGATTTTGGCGACCCCATGAGTTTCCTAATAGTATATATTACACACTTGCATTCGATCCTCTTCCTGTTTCGTTTGATATGCTTCCTTTGTGCCGTAAATCGATTCTTCTATTTTTGCGAGAGGTCATACCCGGTGACAGAAAATTGCGTAGTGAAAGTGAGGTTTCTAGGGAACCAAGCTTAACGCCAATTGGGCCATTCCTCCATAGCCATTACACCATGCAATCAAAATGTATTTTATTTTAATTGGAGACTCTTGTGCAGTATTTCAGTAAGGACTTTGTTGGTGTGCTTTAAAACTGATTTTGAGTTTTGCTGCGTGTAGGTAACTGGGAGGACCTGGTCAAGTTCCTCCAGATGGCTCGTAAGAAGGCTCGCGAGTCCTACGTGGAGACGGAGCTCATCTTTGCCCTGGCTAAGACCAACCGCCTGGCAGAGCTGGAGGAGTTTATCAATGGACCCAACAATGCTCACATTCAACAAGTGCGTAATTCTTTCTTCTATTTCAGACGAGCGTTTCTCGAAAATAAAGCACATCTAATAGTATCGGTATCGCACCATTTTGCTTTGACATCCCTCCCTCTCCTCCCTCAGGTGGGTGACCGTTGCTATGATGACAAGATGTATGAGGCGGCCAAGCTGCTCTACAACAATGTGTCCAACTTTGGCCGTCTGGCCTCGACCCTGGTGCACCTGGGAGAGTACCAGGCAGCCGTGGACGGAGCCCGCAAAGCTAACAGCACCCGCACCTGGAAGGAGGTCAGACACGATTCAGAGAACAGCTACTGTAGAGCTTCTCAAACTTCTTTTTTTTTTTCTTTGCATTTTTTAAATGCTATAGGGAGTTGTCTACACTCCTTAAAAAAACAAACTTAGTTTGATAGTTTCTGTTCTCCCTAGGTGTGCTTTGCCTGTGTGGACGGGAAGGAGTTCCGCCTGGCCCAGATGTGCGGCCTGCACATTGTCGTCCACGCTGACGAGCTGGAGGAGCTCATCAACTACTACCAGGTATACTAGGATCACTAGAACCAGTCTAAAAACAAACTACTAGCTGGTTAATTCTAATATTAAGTAACATCAAGATTACTTTTCAGAATACATTTTAGGGTAATCTGCCACACAACTGACAACACACCATTACTCCAGTAATCGTAGTATGCAGGACTTTTGTTGTACTGGGTAGCTTGCGGTTGTGATTGTCTCTAACTGTATGATTTGAAGAAAGGCGTCAAGAGAAGAGCACTCATTCTCAGTCAACCTGTGCCTACAGAAAAAGGTGCCCATACAAAGCAGAGTCAGATGGTACTCTAGCTTGTAGGTTAACTCTACTCTACTTGTAGGTTGATGTACCTACTTGTTCGCTATATACATCTATAAATGCATAACTGTCATATGTTTTCTTTATTTTACGTATTGGAAGGGGTTCATCATCAGAATCCCTTGTGCGACAAATAAATATTTGCACATCCAAAGCGTTTCACGTGATAGTCGGTACTTTGTTCGTCTTGTTAAGTCCGTCTCTGTGTCTGTATCCTTCCAGGACCGTGGCTACTTCGAGGAGCTGATCACCATGCTGGAGGCCGCCCTGGGCCTGGAGCGCGCTCACATGGGCATGTTCACCGAGCTGGCCATCCTCTACTCCAAGTTCAAACCCCAGAAAATGAGGGAGCACCTGGAGCTCTTCTGGTCCCGTGTTAACATTCCAAAGGTAAGCAGAGGGGAAGCGGCCTTAAAGGGACATTTCTAGATGTAACGTCACTTTCATCACTACGCAGGATCTGATGGCAGGCTGGCCTTGCTGGCTTGAAACAGACATAGTTCAAATGTATTCATAATTAAAAATAAAATGAACCTGCTGTTGGCATTATGTTTGATTTCATCTGCGTCATTACCTCTAATCTTTGCTATTATAATCAGTGCAAAGCTTAGCTGGCTTTGCTGAACTGCAGTAAGAATGTAGTCTTGGCAGTAACCTGTGAAATACAGCTGTGGTTTTCTTCAGAAGCCTTGACCATCCCGCTGAACATGATGCATGTACTATTGTTGTTGTCTCGACTGTTGGCTTTTAAGTCGTCTTTTAGTACAGACTAGTGGGCAGAGTCAGAGAATTGGTAACGCTGCCCTAAACCTGGTCAATTTGCCTGCTTAGGTAAAATCTTGGTTAATAACATGACGTCTGTCTACGTGTGGCTCAGGTTCTGAGGGCAGCAGAGCAGGCCCACCTGTGGGGAGAACTGGTGTTCCTCTACGACAAGTACGAGGAGTACGACAACGCCATCATCACCATGATGAATCACCCCTCCGACGCCTGGAAGGAGGGCCAGTTCAAAGACATAGTCACCAAGGTAGAGAGGGTTAATATGGTTTGGCGTTTCCTCCATCAAGGAGTTGACCTTGTTCTTGTTTTGTGCTAGACCTTTTTTGTCCACCTGACACAATAGCTGTTGGATTCCTGAATACACTAAATCAACCCAACATCCTGTACTCATATATTGTATTATATATATTATACGTACCTGGACAACAAGTCAGATCGGCAAAGTCGTTTGCCTTACCCAAATACCCAAATGTTATTATACAATTGACGATAGCAGGGCGTTAGAATTAATGAATGTGTTATTTATTCAGTATTTGCTTACACATTTAGTTGCTTTCAGATACCTGACCTCTGAACACTTGAATTTGTGGTTGCAGGTGGCCAATGTGGAGCTGTACTACAAGGCCGTCCAGTTCTACCTGGAGTTCAAACCGTTGTTACTGAATGACCTGCTCATTGTCCTCTCTCCAAGACTGGACCACACACGGGCTGTCAACTTTTTCAGCAAGGTACCGGGCCGATATGACTTCCCATATACTTCCTTTTCAAAGGAGTAGTGTGAGATAAGTTGGTGTCACGCTACGATAAAACATAATTTATCTGCACAGAATACAGTATAGAAAGTAAAGACACGTGTCCAGTGTTGTGACACTATTGCCTGAAGAAGCATTGCAGTCCATCATTTTGTATTGTATTATGTCACTTTTTGTATGCCTAGTTATTGGCCAGGGCTCATTTGATAGAGATTGAGATGGTTATATTCAGGGTTCATCTATAAAATGGTACAACATAAGTTTTTTTTGTTTTTTTTCTGTCTGTCATTCTCTCTCCAGGTCAAGCAGCTATCGCTGGTGAAACCGTACCTGCGGTCAGTCCAGAATCACAACAACAAGTCCGTCAATGAAGCACTTAACAACCTGTTCATCACAGAGGAAGACTATGCGGTATGATGGGTTAATGTTACTAAATACGTTTTATGAAGGATGGTATGTTATTTTGATATCTTTTAGACGTCCTAATTTAACCCAAGAGCTGCAAAAACGATCAAGTCAATCAATCTTTATTTACATAGCACATTACATAGCATTTCATACAATCAAATGCAATACAGTGTCCTTTCTGGAAATCAAAGACAAAAGTAGAGCGCCAGAATAGAGATAAAAATGACAATATAAAATGAGAGTAGAGATAACAGAAAATGCCAATCAACATGCTCAATATGAATGACTGTTTCAACAGCCCTCATGTCTTCCGGGAGGCTGGTCTATAGCCTTGGGCCATATGAGTTAAACGTTGCCTCCCCGGCCTCGGTATCGGCTCTGGGAACAACCAAAATGCCAGACATTTCAATCCTGTTTTATTTTTAACCTACAGGGGAGAAAATTGAGACGATGCACCCCCCCCCCCAATTTTCAAATCTCCTCTTTTCCCCATCTCCCGTCTAGGCTCTGCGTACGTCCATTGACGCCTATGACAACTTTGACAACATCTCGCTGGCCCAGGGCCTGGAGAAACACGAGCTGATCGAGTTCAGGAGGATCGCAGCCTACCTCTTCAAGGGCAACAACCGCTGGAAACAGAGCGTGGAGCTGTGCAAAAAGGACAAGCTCTACAAGGTTCTTGTCCGCTAACGTGCTCATAAAAATATGTAATGTGCAATAGGTTTACGCTTCTTTCACTTAATACAAAATCACTGCTGCTGCATTGTACCGTGGCGACCACGGACAGTTTCTGTATTCGGTGCACAAACAGACCAGTGCTGGATCGGGGCCGTAAAACAGGGTATCGGTAACATTAATTTCGACCTTTGAGGATACCATCTGGCAGCCGTCTTTTATATTTGCAAATTTTGATTATCTGATGCATTTCAGGCCATCCCATTGGGTAACTATGGTTGAGAGCAGTAGCATGGTTAAAAATGATGGGGCGTTAATGTTGTTAATAAGGTGTGAGCGTGGGTATAGATAGTGGTGATGGGTATGTCTCTGATCAGTGTTGAGAGTTGGTATGGAAGGGGATTTTGGGCGTAATGCAACAAAACATCTATAATAGATGGTGCCTATTTGATAACTCCGGCTGACATACCCGCTCTCACCCACCCCGTAATCCCTCTTAACATCTAAGCTAGATTTCTACACCGGTGCTTACTCAAGCATCGCGCTGCACGGCGAACGCGCTCCTGCCAATATGAATCCGGTCACCTGAGACGCGTTCGCCAGCTGATGGATCGGTAAACGGGGCGTTTCTCTGTGCAGGACGCCATGCAGTACGCGTCGGAGTCCAAGGACACGGAGCTGGCAGAGGAGCTGCTGGCCTGGTTCCTGGAGGAGGACAAGAAGGAGTGCTTCGCCGCCTGCCTGTTCACCTGCTACGACCTGCTGCGGCCCGACGTGGTGCTGGAGACGGCCTGGAGGCACAACATCATGGACTTCTCCATGCCGTACTTCATCCAGGTCATGAGGGAGTACCTCAGCAAGGTGGGTTGGCCGGGCCCGTAGAGGCAACCAGGTGGCCAGCGCGCGTTGGGCATCAGGATTTAGTTAGTTAGCTTCGAAGGAAGGTTTAAGGTAGAAAATGTGAATGTGTCTTGGTGTAGATACCTTTTGAGGTACTAAGGGGATTACAAGGCCAAAGGTAGGTGTGTGAAAAGCCATCTATTGATTACACAAGGGATTGTCTTGAGTTGGCCAGACCTGAGTGAAATGGTATTCCTGTCTCCTCTTTGAATAACCAGATGGGCGGAGTTACAAGTCAAGTTGACTTTTTTGAGATCTGGTATTTCTACTGATTTAAAAAAAAAAAAAAACCTGCTAGAACTTATTTGCAAATACAGTTTCTCCAAGATTTGGAGGTTTCTATTTGTTAGTATCTCACAGTTCCTCTCACAGACACCGTTGAAAGCAAACGCCTCCAACATAGCCTATCCCTTCCTTCATTTGCTCTCATCCTTCTCTACGCTTCTGTCAATCATGTGTGTTATCATCAGAGTTTTCCTTTTTGGTTTGGGTTCCCATTCTCCGCTACTTTTCCATACAAATGTATTCCAAAAGAAATTCATAACTGCTGTGTTCTTCCTTACGCCACATACGTCCGTTACATGACATAAAGTACTGCTCACTTAACACTGTCACACAGCACATTAGAAGTTGTCGTGATGGCGTCAGTCCTGAGTCTAACTATTTGCAAAAAAAAAGAGCTTGTGTAAGGGTTGTTTTAACATGCTTGGAGTGACAGATTGGAGGATTTTACTGCATCAGGGCAATTCAGAAAGTGTCAATCACTGAATGGGACACTTGATTGACATCCACATACTTTCCTGTGATTGCTTCAACATTCTTATGGTTATTGTGTTGTCCTATGTGGCAAACCTCAATACTCTAAGAAGGGTAAAACAACCCAAGTATTTGCAAATACAATTATTTGTCCTAGGTCTGAATGACAATCAGTCCTCTGATCATCCATCTCATGACGTAGTAGTAGATCTTGAGTAAAAGTTAGGCTGTTTTACAGATAGTCAACATCCATGTCTGTGTTCTAAATATCTTTTACAGTGACATAAGAGTAATCTCAAGTATGCATTTGTATCAAAAGTGGCGCTATTTCGCATCTCTCGCTCTTGTGATTTTTCTTCTGTTTTTCAGTAAGCGATGATTCCTCTGTTTGTTTGCTCTTTTTCTCTTTCTGTCTCTTTCTAATTTGGGGAGACTTTCCGTTTGTTTGGGTTTATTTTTTCCCTCCTTAAGTTGCCTCTCTGAATTTCCCTTTCAGGTTGATGCGATTAAGGAAAAGGTGAAAGTCAAATCCATTTTCCAATCATTCTTTTTGACCCCTTCCCCTCCCAGTAGCCTGTAGTTTGGAGGAGTGACACTAGAAGAAACTGCATGAGTCTGTCCCCTCCCCCCCATGTCACTCTGCTGCTTCTGAGCCCACACTCCACGCCTCCCCTAGACTACCTTCCTAGCCCCGAGACTTCAGAGTGGGGCTCTCCTCCTGCTCGCCCCTGGGGAATGCACTGGGTCTGCTGGTGTCAGTAATGGCTTTGGTTTAGTCCGACTCGTTGGAACCATGTTTTGGACTGAGGCTTGACCTGAGACAAGGAGTAGGTTACTGACTAGTTACTAGACGAGTGACTAGTTACTAGTCAATAACTAGTTATTGAAGCATACAGAGTAAGACACAATGGTTATAGAAAGACCAGATGGGAAAAATTAATGTTTTGTTTTGAGAACTGACAATTGAGTCCTCTGATTTCATATATTTGGTGTTCCAAACAAAAATAATTAATCACTAGTAGTTACTTCACTGGTGAAAGACGTGTGTCAACATGCCACATCCACAATACTCCACAATACTCTTAATTACTAAAGTCCCATTCAAATTCCTTCTGACAAAGATGACTTTAAACATTTTAATTGAATTGAAATTGTGGTTAATCCTTTGGTAATATGCTGTTCAAATTTGTTCTTGTGTGTCCATACAGTAACACTAGGGCCTGAAGGCTGTTTTATACTTCTACAGAATCTGCAGAATGTGCGACATGTGACAAGGAGCCAAGCATTTATACTGAGCAGCATGTTACACATATTGCGCAACATACGTAACTACGTTTCATAGATTATATCTTGATAAAAGCACCGAGGAAGGTTTCCAATGTTACCGTGTCTGTCCTCAATTGACCAGTGCCAGTATCCAATAGAGAATGGCTACTTATGCCTTAGAAATATACTTGTTTAAAATTCACAACAGGAAGTGAACTATATGAGTGACATTTGGCTTGGTGTGCAACCTCGAAACAGGTTGTGAACTCCGCAGATTTCAGTATAAAACAGCCTTGAGAATGTCCCTCACAGCAACATTATTTCCCCTGGTTTTTTTGTATATGCCTAGTAGGGTAACGTGTGTCTTATCTCATCCAAGTCAAACTGACAGATTAAAAGTCAACCATGAGACCAATGATTTTTATGTTAGTCTGCCACTTTCCTAATGATGTCCGCACAGTGTGAAATTTTTTTTTACTGACGTGGTCGGTGCCAAATATAGATTTCATAAGGTCACTGTGCAGTAATGTCCGCCCACCTGTGACCGATCCATTCCTTGTTCAAAGCCACGGTCAAGAAGCCCCAAGCCTTCTCTCAAACACCCCGGGTAAAGAAGAAGCATTCTCTTCAAACGCTCTCAGCCACTCATGCCAGCGTGCCCAACATCTCTCCAGGGTCACGACTGGAGAGCGCTACTCTGGACGACCAACAGACCCGCCGTGGTCAGGCCCTTTCTACTTTAGACCTAAAGATAACCACTAATGACGAGCTGTCTGTAACGTCACTTAGCTGCAGTCTGCTGCTCGCCATCAGCCCTGACTCACCCAGGGATTCATTTGCGCCCTGTGACCGCAGTGTGAGGATTTTTTTTTTTAAGTGCTACGCAACACTGATGGGATGTTTTCATTGACTCCGATTTAAAGATTTATTTTTCCACGGGAGAGGTCAAATTATCTATATTTGGACACCGAGCAGCAGCGTAGACTGCAGCAAAGTGCAAGACCTAATTTCAGGAAATAGAAGACCTAACGCGGCATTTGATGAAGTGACCATTCTTTCAGAGTCCTCTCTATTTTCTGTCCACCTATTCCACTGAATTAATTTCAAAGCCCTGTAACATATTTTGAGTTGACAAAATGACATTTCCATTACTTCTCAATTTATTTGGGGGGGGTTTTCATGGTATTTTGCTTTATTTCCCTGTTTTGAGCATTCCTCACTGCTGTAAAGCGTGGTCTCTTCAGTGACGAGCGACTAGGGCGTGTGAACGGCATATAACCTAGTGCACCTAGCTTGAGTGTGCGCATATATATATATATATAAAAAAAAAAAAAAAAAAAAAAGAATGTAGTTTTGTAGTGCAAGAAGCATGCATCTCCCTCTCCCTCTGTAGCATTAGCAGCACTTTGGCCAGGCTAGGAGATGTCGTCGTTGGCTGTGCCTGCTTCTGGAAGCCTTGAATTGGCCGTACAAATCCATCCCCCTCCACCCTCTCTCTCTCTCTCTCTCTCTCTCTCTCTCCCACCCCTCTCTCTCTCTATCTCTCTCTCTCGCCCCCCTCCACTATAGTTCTCTGCTGCTCTCTCTCTCTCTGTATTTCTTCCTCGTGCACTCTTAACAAGAGAAAATAACCAGTATGCCGCTTCAGCATGTCTTTCTCTTTCCCTTCTCGTTTTCCCCAATGAAACTACAGCCTGTCTGACCTTGTCGTGAAACAACGGCCTGCTTTAACCGGACTGTCTTGACAGATTGAGTAGATGTAGACTGGCCAGTATGTAGAGAACTGAACCCAAAACTGGAAGCGAAATGGTATCCTACGATATCGTGAAATGGTAATTGGAAACTTGAAACCGCAAACTATCCTTGCCTAGACTCATTTTTTAAGCTTCCTGCTGCCTGCTTAATTCTGTGAATTTTTGTTGGTCCCTGCCAGTCATGCCTCTGAGCTGCTTAACGTCTATCCACGAGGGCCAAATTTTCTCTGCTGTACTGCAAGAAGTCTGTTTTCAGTTTGACTGCTTCATAATACGCCCCCTTTCTTTATCGTTTTGTGTCAGTGCTGTAATGAATGACCTTGTTGACTGGTATTTGAACTGGTGAGGGGTTCTGTTCTCTACATACTGTACATTTTGAGAATAGATGAATTGGTTGGCTGGATGGTGGGACCATTATTACCCAATAGCTTTTTATCTTCCGTTTCCCTGTCTAATCCCTAATTAGACTCCCTCACACCCCTCAAATAATGTGTTATCTGTCTGTTGGAACTGACATAGCCAAGCTTGCTAGAGTAGCCAATAGCCCAATAGTTGTAGCTTCTGCTTTTGCCCTATAGAGGGCTCCCTACCTAATAGCAAGATCTTGTGGCCTATTTTTTGGACTTTATTCATCTTCGCCTGTCAGGAATGGTCCCATCCGTCAGCCAGTGAAATAACCCAGAGGTCAGTTGTTACAAACCCGGCGTCTCAGCCCTCGCTCTTTAAGAGCTCCCCCTTGTGGTGTTACTGGGTCTCACGCCATTCTGCTCTCTGTTTCCCATCAGGTGGACAAACTCGAAGCCTCCGAGTCTCTGAGGAAACAGGAGGAGCAGGCCACAGAGTCCCAGCCCATCGTTTATGGTACGACCACATTATGATATTAATGACGTTATTAAAACATGTCGTTATGGATTGCATTCGAATTGTTCCAAATAAATTATTAAATTATGAGCCTGATGCATCAGAGCAAAAGCATTAAATCTAGTAAAGATCTGAAGACGGTTGAGGAAAACTAAGAAGAGAGGGGAAGCGAGTCTAATAATTCTCTATCGGCATGTTTAACTTGAGACGGCGTGACCGCAAGCCACGTCCTGATTCCGCAAGCACGCTGACGCGTTGTACTGTGCTTTCTCACCGCAGGCACACCCCAGCTGATGCTCACGGCAGGGCCCAACGTGGCCGTTCCTCCCCAGCAGCCCTACGGTTACGGCTACACGGCAGCGCCGGGCTACGCCCCACCCCCACAGCCCGGCTTCGGCTACGGC
>OMKK01032240.1:0-14567 GCA_900302305.1 Polymixia japonica | reverse complement strand
TTGAAGAACCCCCCCCCCACACACACACACACACACACACATAACACTGCTGTTGATGAGGCTGATTGACAGTGTTGTGTGAATGCCCAGTCCTGCAGCTCAGCCTCATATCAGTAATCAATATGGCTGCGGCCTGTAGACTAATGACAATTCTGCTTTGCCCCTCCCCCCCCAGAACAGGGTCAATGTGAACAGGATGTTATGATGCTTCTGAAATAGTTTTATAAACAAATTAGATCCAGCTAAACACTCAAGCAGATTAGTGAAAAGTAGGCCTATTCATGATTGGGTAACCGACTGTTGAAGATTTTTTTAGTTTTCCAGGCTCTTAGCACTAGCGAGCACAACTTGCAACATTTCGAAAAGCCTAAAGTCTGGAACGCATTGGAACGTCGATGCAAAAAAAAAAAAAAAAAGTGCGGCTCTCAATCTGTCTCTCTGGTTGTGTTTAGAATGTCTGCCTAGATTGTTTACAGAGGGAGCGTTCTGCTGGGAGTTGAGAGACAGACAGCGAGGGGAGGGGGGGCTGTGTAGCGTATGTCCTTCACAGGAACTAACAGAATTCTTCCTTCCCAACTGACACACATTCAATTGTTAATGTTACAGAATATGTTTTTAATGCCTTTCATGCATGCTGCTGACAATGTTGAGAAATGTTAAGCAATGCTTGTAAGAAAAACACTGAAATCGGATTTACAGGGTTTTTGTGCAATAGCAGCATTGTATAAGACTAAGGATGAATGTTACAAACACATTGCTGTTATTGTTGTCATCTGAAAGGGTTTGTTTCCTGGGATACGCCCTCTGTGTGTGTGTGTGTGTGATTTTTGGGAAGGAGGCTACGGTTGAGCTTTATTGGAAAGCTTGAGAAAGCACAGCTACGTGATTGAAAGAATTATGGGTGAATGATTTCCTTATTTAATCTGGGATGTGTTCCAATCCGGCAAATTGGTACCTTCACCGGGGCCCTAGCAGGGCATGAAATGAAACTGGAATGAAGCCCCATAGTTTACTTTATTGACTGAAACATAGCCCCTCCCCTCTGTGTGATTGACAGGGAGGACGCTTATGGAGACTGGCTGATGCCTTGTGGCGATGGAGCCCCGTTCACCAGGCTGCAGCATCTCATAAGCTGGAGCAACAACTGGTAAGTTGTGGCATATGAAATCCCAAAGGAATGTTGGCATTCAAAAGGGTGTAGTTTCAAAACGTTTTATCTCAATCTGCTTCATGTTCAAAGAAATCCATTCTCTCTAAGCCCTCTTTCACGTTCTCTCCCTCCCTCCCTGCAGGATTGTGTGTTTGGCCAGTATTCAGTGAGGTGCATTCTGGACCAAGACGTGTTGCTACAGGAGGATGTAGAGCTGATTGAGTTATTGGACCCCAGTCTGCTAACCCTGGGCGCCTCACCCTCTGGCTCCCCCAGCCGCACTAGCACCCTGCCAAGACCAAGGCTCCTGGCCAGCCCCTCGCTGTGGTATGTTGCTAAGAAAGACACACACACACAAACACCTATTTGCATATGCGCAAACCTTTCCAGAAAAGAACATAATATAATGTGTGAAATGATAATGGACACTGTTTAAGATTCAGTGCTTCCCTCTCTGCGACCCCCTTCTCGTCCAGGGACATGGCTGGACTGGTGGGCCTGGCCGCGGTGCTGCTGGGCCTGTGCTCCGCTTCCGAGGGAGTGTGGTCCCTGGCTGCAGCTCCCTGGGGGCTGGCCGTGCTGGGCTGGGTGGGCCTGAGAGGGGCCAGGCTGTGGACCCAGGGCTGCATGCAGAGAGCCGTCCACACCAGGGCCACGGAACTCCAGACACTGGTCCAGAACAGCAAGGCACTGACAGGCCTGTCACGCAAAGCCCTGCGCCTGGTGCAGGAGACCGAGGTCATCTCCAGAGGTTTCACCCTGTAAGTGTGCTTCTTTTTATATTCACATCGCTATCAGTCCACCACACTATGTAAATAAAGTGATGTGCAGCCACATCGTATCATGTCCCTAATGTTTTCCAGGGTGTCTGCCGGTCTTGAATGGTCTTCAGTTATATTATCTCAAAAAGGCCTGAAAAGGTCATAAATGTAAAGTATGGTCAAATATAGAATTTTAAGTCTTTCAAAGTTGTTCAAAACATTTCCATGTATTAATGTGCTGTTTTTCCTGTAAGGAATCAGCTGTCACTCAGACCTTTATTCTGATAGGTCTTCAGCTGTTTTCATGTTTGTTTATATTGCAAAAATGTTTTAAATTTTACTCTAACAGGCATCAAAAAAAGGCCCTAAAATTCTTGCAGACACGTTGTGTTAATGCTTGATTCAATCCCGCCTCTTTAATGTCACCATAGTGCATACTCTCAATAAACCTACCATTCTAGTTGGCGTGTCCTCTCCAGCCTGTCCTAGTTGAAACCTATACGCTTTCTGTTTGATTATCATCATCTTTCTGCTTATGTCTTTAGTGTATCGTCTTTAGAACATACATGTAAAAAAACATACAAACATTGTCTGTGTAGTATTGTATTCATTGAGTCGGCAAGTGACTAAAAGCATGTCATCCTGTATTGTTTGCCTTATTATCGGCATGTTTTTTTTAACAGTCTCATGTAGCGTATACGTGTCTGAATCATCCCTGTCTGAATCATCCCAGTATGTGACAGCGCACACCTGTTGCGCGTTAACGTGCCGCACAACAAACGTCTCGTGTGTCGTCTTTACCGTTGTGGTGTTTGGTGTTGCGTGTGCTCCCCTGCCTCTCCAGGACGTCTGCACAGTTGTATCACATTTCACTTGTCAAGTTTGCTCGACAGGGTGAGTGCGGCCAGCTCCTTTAACAGGGCGGGCCCGGGGGCGGTGCCACGAGGCCAGCAGCTGATCGGACTGAGGAAGGCCCTGTACCGGTCGCTCCGCTCAGCCTTCAGAGCCTCGCGCAGGGCCACCTGTCACATGCTCAAGGCATATCCTTTACCTTGAAAGAGGGGGGACAGCTCCATATAAAGATTTCAGGCCTTGATTTGGCTTCACGCTCAAACCAGTTATCCATATATCTGGAGGGAGCAAGGGAAAGATGCTGGGATAGTAGATAGTCTGATTGGGGTCTCTTGTCTGAGGCTGACAATAGTGAGCAAGAAGATGTTAATCAATTGATGTTGCTGGGGATTCTTCAAGCTCCTTTGAGGTTATTCAGAGTTGATCCTTTTAAGTTGCTTGAAGAGTTAAAGAGCTACTGTACACTTAAACGTGTTTTCTGAGCTGTAAACTAAAGTATATGACTGCTGGTCATTGACAACAAACTTATAAAAATCGGCATTTCCGCTTTTTTTTTTCATGGGTTGAAAATGGCTCAACACGCCATCTACTGTTTTAAATCAGCCTGAGCCTTGCCAGGTCAATGCTGAGTCGACCGTTTTGGTACTCCATCTACATCATTAAATTTATATTAAAAAAGGGCTCCTGCCCTCCTGCCTCACACATCCTCAGCCCCTCCCCGCCCTCCCTCTCATCCCCATGCCAACTTTTTGGCATTTTTCAAAATTATGCAGTAGGTGGCGTTAGGCTCAGACCTGTAGTTGAGTGTAGAGTGCAGTTACATTTTAAGCATGCTTTTGGAATATGAAATAGCTCTTTGTAATCCAAGATGCATGTCAGGTGACCTGTGCTCAGTCTGAAGAAAATGCACGTAGTGAAAATTGGTCACATGATGTAATAAAAACAAAAATGCCACACACTCTGTAGATGCATGCATATATTTGTCACACAAATGATGGGGTCCTTAACGCCTCCCAACGTTCCCCCTGAACTCCGAGATTGACAACGTGACTAACTACGTATCCGCTGTGCCTCTGAAGGAGCTGGGGCTCGGCCTCGGGGTGGAGCACCTGGGTGACGAGCAGGCCCAGGAGCTGACAGACGACTACAGCCTCCCCGCTCTCAAAGTAAGGCCTTAGAGACGGCCCCGGGGAGGGCGCAGGGCACACACTGAGGGAAGGGAGCACCACAGCAGGACTAGGAAAAGTAGGGGGGGAGTAGTTCTGAAAAGTAGGGTATGAGGAAAAAATGTCATGGATGGAACTGTACAGATAAAAGCCTACCTTAGATAGAGAAAGAAATGGCATTAGAAATATAATGAAGGTGGGGTGGATGACGTTCAGCCACTGTTTGTCCATGTGGGCTTGCCGTCCTTCAGGTACTGTTCCAGCTGTGGGTGGGACAAAGCTCTGAATGCTTCCGTCGACTGGCCCTGCTGCTGTCACCGCGGCGCCTGGACGAGCCAGACGAGGGTGCGGCCAAAGGCGAGGGCCCTCCTCCAACCCCTGCCCTGCACCGCTCCATCGCCACGGTGACCGAGCCCCTCCACCATGCCCTGGCCAGCTGCCTCGGTGAGGTGCAGCGCAGCTACGACTTCCACCGCTACTTTGAGACCCAGCCGCGGACTCAGGGCTCCGACAAGACGGGTCAGGCCCGGGAGAAATGCAGAGAGCTCAACACCCTGCACACCTCCATCCGCAGTCTGCAGCTACACCTGAAGGCCTTGCTCAGCGAGTGAGTCTCTCTCTCTCTCTCTCTCTCTCTCTCTCTCTCTCTCGCTCTCGCTCTCGCTCTCTCTCTCGTGAGTGCCTGAACTGAGCAATAAACATGGAAAAAAGAAAGTATGGTGATAAAATTCCATTGGAGTCACGTGACTCCACACTCAGCTCTGTTCCGTTGTGGTCAGGATGATCATCCTGGAGGACGACCTGGAGAAGCTGATGGTGTCCAGGAAGCCCGTGGAGTTGACATGCGAGGGCTACCAGGAGCTCAGCGACCGCCTGCACCACCTCCAGCCCCACATGCAGGCCAGCACCGGCTGCTGGGAGGACACCGTCAGCCAGGTGGAACGCATGCTGAGGCGGGCCAACTGCTGTCCAGGTGAGCAGGATGGAATGTGCACACACACAAAGTAACTTGTAAAAAAAACGTGGATGCTCAGTTGAAAGTGAAAAGATGTGGATGTTTAATTCCAAATTGTAACATGCCACAACACGTTCTGGGGGCTCAGTGGGACATGGCACATACTGCACACTTGAGCCATTGTGGGTTCAAAGCTGGCTTTTTTTCCCATCACCCTCCACTTAAACTATTGCATTAAAGCAGAATTGTCAAATATAAATACACAAAAAAGAATGGTTACCCCCCCCCCTTTCAGTGATGAATTGGTTTCCATGGTTACAGTGGAGTTATTTTTAGCGTGGACTTCCTCCCACCCTCCTCCGGCCTGCCTCGAGACGTTTCCCAGTCAGAGAAGGAAATCGCTCCTTCAGAATATAGGACAAGAAACAGGCGGGCACCAGAGAGGGACAATACAATGACCTAGTTTCAGCTCGCCGTTCTGATGCGGTGTTGTTGTTGAGGTGATCGGTTACATGTCTGTGCCATTACGTCAGTCCATGTCGTCCCACAGGTGACGCAGAGGGTCCGGAGCCGTGTCCCGCTCCGGTGTCCCACCTGCCTCCCCCTCCTCCGTCCTACCCACTGATCCTGGACAGAGACCCCGTGCCTGAGGAGCTGGTAAGCAGGGGAAAATCTTTTGTCTGTTTACCCACGCCTCTGTGTCTGTCTGTATTTACCTCCCTGCTGACCTCTCCCTTTGCCTTTCCTGGGTGAGCAGGAGTGGGAGGCCTACGTGTCCGATTCGGACTCTGACGACGGAAGGCAGGGGTCCTGGTGTGACATGCTGTCCCCGGAGGAGAGGGAACGCCAGAAGCGGGAGCGGGAGGAGTCTCGTCGCGTCCTGTCGGAGCTCAAAGCTGTGCTGGGTTACCGAGCGTCCGAGGGAGAGAGGATGAAGTGGAAACAGCTGCTGTTCAACGACCAAGGTCTGTGTTGACCCAAAACACAACTCTATCTGTATGGCTGTCTGTCTGTATTCCTATCTTTGGTTTTCTCTCTCTTTTTTCCTGTTAGACTCTCTCTCTCTCTCCCTCTCTCTCTCTATCTACTCTCTTAGTCTCTCTCTATCTCCTCTCTTACTATCTCCATCTACTCTCTTAGTCTCTCTCTCTATTTCCTCTCTTACTCTCTCTCCATCCACTCTTAGTCTCTGACTCCAGCTTTTACAATGACGATGACATATTTCTTCCTCTTGTCTTCCAGCCGCTGTGACTCCTTTGGCTCACGAGGAGACTGCAGAGGCACAGTCTGCCTCAGAGCCGTTGGATTCTCTGGCCTGCGTGGGCACGCCCGAAGGGGGCGCTGAAGAAGGCAACCACCTATCGGAGTGCACCGAGGAAGATGAGAGGGGAGAAGGTGAAGGGCAGGTGAAGGCTGGCCCCTCTCCGACAGAGAGCGAGAGTGAAGGGGAGCCGGTGACAGAGTTCAGCTGCGGTCTGGAGGAGGTAACGGGAGAGGTGGGCGGAGCTTCGGTCACGGACTGCGCGGGAGGGTCTGAGCTCTACCAATATGACGGGCTTCCTGAAGAGGGGGCAGGGCAGAATGGGCTGGACTGCCTCCTGAAGCCCCGGGTCCCCGCCATCTCCGTGATGGACAGACTGACGGAGATCCACGGCTCGGAGGCCCTCAGCTTCAGCTCCGCCCTGGCCGCCCAGGTTGCGGCGCGCTCACAATCGCTGATCAACATGGAGGAGCAAACGTTTGGAGATGATGAGGAGGATGAAGAGGAAGGTGGTAGGAAAACGCCTGAGAAAGACTAGAACCTAAAACCTGCTGCTTTGACCAAGCACTGAACAGAGCCTAACGGGCAGCCTTTTAGGGCACTGTATTTATGTCTGATTGTCTGGGGTTAATTGATGGGTCTATTACATCTTCTTAAGTGTTTGGTGTGAAGAAGAACCTCTAATTACGCCACTCTCCATCACCAATCCGTCCATCTCCTACATTACCCACAATCCCTATTGCTCTCTCGCTGTTCCTACTCAGGTACCAGAACCACTAAACAAAACATGACCTTGCAGTGTCCAGGTCAGAAGATCAGAATGTCTACAGTATACCCGGTTGATCATCCACATACTGTATATTGTTCACACTCAAAGAAATATGATTGTAAGTGACCGTGTTTAAAGAGTAGTAAGTGCGGTGCAGGGCCAGGTCATCGGGAAGAAAAAAAGGAGCGCCCGCACTTTAGGAACTTCAATCATATCTCTTTAATAGAAAACATCTCGATCCAAGGTGCATCTTGGTCAGGGCTCTACTTTGTTTTTCTTTTCCAAGTGACTGTTTCCCAAGTGAATAGCCTTCATATGTAAGAGACGTCTAATAACTTGAAAAGAAAATGTTTTTTTAATTACGGTTGTCTCGTACAGATTCCTAAATCATCCTTAATTTATGACCGCACCACTCCAAGCCCTAATACGCTGTCAGGAAGTATTGTGGTGGAGGAAGAAAGAATTCTTGCATACATGAATCATTATGGCAGGGCGGCTAAACACAACAGAACTGCGCTCAGATGGCCTCAATTCTCAAAGGTAGATGCAGACAAAGGCCGAGGGACTACATCGTAAGGGGAGGAAGTGGAACGCTATTTTTACCATCACCGCTTTATTTTTGTCCAGTCCTTTCTGCGTATTGTCTCTGCCCAGTGTGGCTCAGAACGGACACAATGGGGTGACGGCGAGGATGACATGTATCCCTCCGTACACTCACGGTCCTGTTTGGAATTAATTATTTGGAATAAGCTTTATCTGAACACTACTATCTTATATCTACGTACAATCCATTGAGACCTCACCACTCCTCTGTCCTCTCAGTATCTGTGTTTACAGGGGCACTCTTGGAAAGGTCAGGAGGGCCTGTACCAACTTGACACATAGTGGGCTGTGTTACTTTGTGGAAGGCATGAATGAACTGCGCTTATCTGAGCATTAAAAACAAATGACATACCTCTGTGGGTATAGTAACAGCGGGAGGATCGTAGATAAATCAGGATTTTTCTCATGCGAGGGTGATCTGAAAAAACAACTTTTAAATGAAGTTCTCACAAGATTGTGCTGCTCTCTGAGAACCCTGATGTATACACCCCCACCCACTCCCCAGCCTCTGTCACCATGTCTGCCTTGCCCTGGCTGCTCTTGCACCCTCCCTGGGGTGAGGCCTACCCTCCTGCATTTCATATGTGAAATTAAATGCCATTCTGGAACTGTATATGTGTGCCGTCTCTCCTTCAGTCTGCTTTGACTTAGGGTCCCTCTCGTGTTTCAGAGAATGACCCTGATCCTTGAGGAAAGAGAAGGGATATAGTGGGGTGAAGAGGTGAGGGTCAGACTAGTGTGAAGGTTACTTGATATCTTTTGTGGAGTTCCGCATTTGTCTGACCCACAACAGCTGTTGCGCCCTTTTAAATACAGCATCTCCCTCTAGACAAAACGGCTAACCAGGGCTGGGTAGTAACACCTCACAAGTAACGCAAATGAGTTACATTATTGAGGAACGAGTAGTCTTCACGTTATTTTCTATGGGCTGTACTTATTACTCTTGGAGTATTTTTTAACGAGTGACCTACTCTTCCTTTCCTTTACGTTTAACCAACCCGTTTGCGTTACACTTTATTTTCCCCTCTGTTGCTGGCTAAAGAGAAAGGTGATTTCGACAATCCTTGGCTGCACTTACACTTTTTAAATTTAACTCTAAAAGGCACTTTTGAATTACAGATCTGATTTTATTACATATGGTGTGATAATGTGCCGAACTAAATTTATAAGTACTAGTTGTTTTTTTTACTTAATACTTCTTTACTTTTACTCGAGTACATTTTTGTATGAGTAACTCGAGTACAATTGTTCTGCCCACCGCTGTCCTGAACATGTCTGGGTTTGTTTGTTTTTGCTTAGGCGGCATGAGACATGAAGAAATGAAAGCCTGAGTCTGTACATGACTGTTGCTTGTAACTTTTACATAAAAATGACCAGACTCTATGGTTAGTGTAGTAAGACTGCCACCTAGTGGCCCATACAGTTATTGACACCGACGCTTCTGGGTATTTGAGGGGTTTGTTTTCCCCCAAAATCCCCACAATGTGGACTTATATAGGCCTGCGTAACAGCCAAAAACAACAAGCAACCACTGCCAATCAAAGGCACATTACTTTTCTAAAATTGCCGTTTGTCAGCTTATTTTGACATGAAGCTCACCACTCAAACGCTCTCAGCTGATTCGGCAAGTTTCACACTCACTTCTCCCACAATGCATTGCGCGTTCTTTTCCACCAGCGCCTGGGATCATGGCGGATGTGGTACAGGAGCAGGTACCGGACCAGAAGCCCGACCAGGACAAGGTCCTGAACGGGGAGGCAGAGGAGAAAGAAGATGCTGACCCGGCCGAAGAGACAGCAAAAAAGAAGAAGAAGAAGAAGAAGAAGAACAAGTCCACAGCACCAGGCAAGTGTTTATATAGCTTGCTGGCTAATAGGCTAACAAGCAGAGCTACTTAGCAGCCATGCGGGGCTGAGAGCGCCGTGGACCGTGGAGCTGCAGCCAGATGGGCCTTAGGAAACACGCCTTGCCTGGCCAGACTAAGATTACAGATCAACAAGACATAGTGCCGTTTGACAAGACCTTTATAATGTATAACCGTCCTCCTGAAGCAGTGGTCACCAGGTATGTACGGGGGGAGGCGGGCAAGAGTATGTAGGTTTTTATTCCAACCAACACTACATCAGGTGATTTCAACAATTAACGTTAGTCCTCCTCTCTCTTGTAAAATGTGTAATTATCAGTGAAATCACCTGGTCTAGTCTTTGGTTGGAAAGGAAGACCTGCATGCTCATGGCCCACCATGGCACATGGTTGCTGACCACTGGCCTAAATAGTCAGAAGAGCCCCGACAAAGCGCAAAAAAAACAACTAGCGGTGGTTTATGGTCTACTGTGGGCTTTCTGTGAGTATAAGCCAAGTTTTCTTGTTTCATAATTTGCGTTGCGCATTGCCAAATGCTTATGTAAGGCAATGAGACCAAGGGTGGTTTTGCGACAATAAGTCAACAGTCTGTAAGCAAACCATCTTATGGTCAAATAATGTAAGTTTGACAACGGCATCAAATCGGCTGTGAAAGTGGCATTGGCTGCATATAGTTTCTAAATCACGCAGGGTGCTTCTCTCATCATTTAAGTGTAAGGTTAGGTGTTGATATCCCCTAGGCTCACCGTAGAACGTCGTAGCAGAAATGCTTAGGAATAAACGTTACATTTCTATAAGAGTTTTAAATTGCTCCCAGCAAAGAATCGCCCCTCTAGCGCTTTTTGCACAGGAATGTTGTCAAGTCACTATGGCTATAACCATTGTGTGCATTATTATTGGTTGCTTGTGTTCACTATGATCTAGGAATTAATGCTTATCTTGCTTTTGTACTTGTTCTGGATAAGGGTGTCAGCTAAATGCCTAAAATGGTTGAATGTTAAAATGTAAAATGGTTCAATGGCTGCGTTCCTTTTTTTTCTCCCAGCAGCCCCTTTCCATTCATTATTGCCAAGCAACAGTTACTGACTCCAGTGCCTTGTTGCTGTATCTCTTGTTGAATGCACATAGGACTGTGTACACATGCTTAGTGTCTTTGTCATCCGCTTCATGCTGCAGAGGCAGAGGGGGACGGAGTGGCTGTTGTGACCAAACAACTGGAGAAGCAAGCTTTAGAAGACAAGGATAAAGAGGAGGATGGTGAAGATGGTAATTGCCCAAGCCTCATACATGCAGCATTAGGATGACATCCACTTAGTCACGACAAAACTGCGATTGAAACAAATTTGACACGCCGGTGCAAACTCAGATAATGGGAGCCGATGGTATTCCAACACTGTCTTTACTCCCACAGATGGAGACGATGGTGAAAACTCAGCAGGGAAGAAGAAGAAGAAGAAAAAGAAGAAGAAAGGACGTGAGTTGAAGTGAAATGTAGGGTTGGACTGTGGTGACTGAGAATACTGCAGCATACTACTACACAGTATATGAAGGAAGGTCCTGTCCTGGGGGACAGTATAAATTGTTGCATAGACTGCCATACTACTGCACTCCAGTGTATAACCCTGCAGACTTAAGTTTAGTTCAGATCAATGATTTGCAACAAGACAAAACGGTTTTAGAATGTTGTAGAGAAAATTGCAGTGGTGAACTGGTTAGTTGCAGAGCGTTTGAAGCCGTCTGAAGCTGTTGCCTGGGGTCTCAAAAGACCTACCTTGTCAAATAGCTAAGTGCAGTTTTATGTTGGGATGTAGCTATTTCTCTTCAGCCAATCAGGAAATGGCATAGGCCAGTACCATATGCTGTACACAGATTGGCATAGTCACCCTGTCTCTGCCACTGCAGTAGCCAAAGATGGCTCCAGATCCTCGATTTCCTAGCTTGCTGTCTTTTATTCCGTTTATTGATAACTGTTACTGCTAACACTGCGAACAAGTTACTCTCACTGTCATCCATTTTTTTCTTGCCAGGTAAACGCAAACAGAAATCCAGCTAATCCACTTATTACTGTCAACGCAGAGGTAGTGGGATATGCCAGTGCATTGTTGCTATGGAAACGGTCATCTGTGTCTGTGCACGTTGCTTTGATGTGAACAGCCCAGTTTTAGAACATTTACGATCAGGGGATCAGGGGACAATGTCTGGGGATTCTTTTTCAAGTTGCATACAGTCTCATTGCGAATCATTGATCTGAAAGAGCTTTTATACCCTTACCCATTTTCATCTCCCAGTTAAATGGAGTAAATGGGCCCAGTCTAGGGTTTACTGTGTCAGCGTTGATGTCTCCCTGACTCCAAACAGTTACAATGGGATAACCTTTCTGCTAGTTGATGTTTTTGTTCCCTTTTGCCTCCAGCCAAAACTCAGACTGACCCCCCATCTGTGCCCATCTGTGATTTGTACCCGACTGCCGTGTTTCCCATTGGACAGGAGTGTGAATACCCCACTTCTCAGGATGGGTAAGAAATGCGCCTGAGGGCACACACACACACACATACAAACATACAGTTAACCTGCTATGCTGCTGCGTCATTCATTTTGATTGCTGTTTTACATATCGGTAATCGGTCTCCCCAACATTTTGTAATAGTCGCACGTTTTCAGCCGCACGTAGTGTGCTCTTACACCTCAAACACACACACATACACAAAATGTATGCACACAGTCAGTCAGAAACACCTGTTATATTTAATTTACATTAATTTAAGTCACAATGTAGTATAGGACTGTCACTTTTTTCACTACAGGTGGACTCTGTTTAAATATATTCAGTTTGTATGCAAGTACAATTCATAGCAATTAGCTTGCAGCTCTAGCCTACTGGCTGCTTGACAAGGTTGTTGTGCCTTGGTCAGGTGACATGCTAACAGATGAGTCTTGGAAGTTAGTTGTCATTTGGTAAGACAGTTACTGCTTGCAGTGTTAACATGCTGACATTTATTTACTCACATTTGCCACCAGCAGCTGTGAGCCCTTCTAAGATGTCTGAGTTAAAGTAATTATCTAAGAATTGTGATCAGCATCCCTAGATTCCATCATTATTGCATTAAAAAGGCACCTCCTCATTGGCCTTTTTGATTTGATTAAATTTGCTTTTGAAGCTTTACTCAGACATTTACTCAGAAATATTAAATTTGTCGTCCTAATCGAGTTTTGTTAGCTCTGATCTTATCTTGTGTTTTGTTTGCCCTGTGTGAAATTGTGCAACGTGCATTACTGAATGTAAATTCTGTGTCCGCTTCCCAGTCGCAGCGCAGCATGGCGTACCACCAACGAGGAGAAGCGCGTGTTGGACAAGGCCAATGAGGAGGTGTGGAATGACTTCAGGCAGGCGGCTGAGGCCCACAGACAGGTCCGCCAACATGTCCGCAGTTTCATCAAACCCGGCATGACCATGATTGAAATCTGGTGAGGCTGCCATTTGATCACAATCTACCCCATCATCATAAACATCCCTTTCCATGTGTATGTGTTTTTGTCTGGAATGGAGAATGAACAAGACAGCTGAGAATATACAGCACTTTGTCACTTGTCATTGGGGTATTGAATATTTTGTTAGTCCCTCAGTCTGTTACTTGGAGTTTGTGGGTCCAAATAAATTACATAAAATGTGGGCACCTTCTTGGTTTTCTTTCCTTCATTCTTTCTGATCTTTTTCATTTTTTTAAATGTATTTTTATTCTTATTTGTTTACTTAATTCCCATCAAGTGAGCGGTTGGAGGACTGCTCCCGGAAGCTGATCAAAGAGAATGGGCTGAATGCCGGTCTGGCCTTCCCCACAGGCTGCTCCCTGAACCACTGCGCTGCCCACTATACCCCCAATGCCGGAGACCCCACTGTCCTGCAGTATGACGACGTCTGCAAGATCGACTTCGGCACGCACATCAACGGTACGGGGTGGACACACAGACGCGCACATGCATACATGTCAAGCAAAAGAAGCTAGCAAAGTCTAAACAGAGTCACTTTCTGCTGTTTGTTTCCAGGGCGGATCATTGACTGTGCCTTCACTGTCACCTTTAATCCAAAGTATGATAAGCTGCTGGAGGCCGTGAGAGACGCCACCAATACTGGAATCAAGGTTTGACTGACACACACTCAGTCACTCTGGCCTGGTTGATCTGTGGAGTCTGCGAAGCTCACGTTTGCTCTCGTTGCAGAACGCCGGAATCGATGTTCGTCTGTGTGACGTTGGAGAGGCCATTCAGGAAGTGATGGAGTCCTATGAGGTTGAGCTCGACGGAAAAACATACCAGGGTACTTTTCTTGCTACACACGCTGCGCATACACATGCAGGCACTTCCTGTGTCAATGTATATTTTTGTGATTGAAAGTATTGTATGAAATTGAAACTTGGCACTTCTGTCAATTTTTGAGGTGGACCTCATGTCCCTATCTTTTCCTATCATATCGATCGGCTCTGACCAAAATTTCATCAGTTTGCTTCGTTATCGCGGTACTTATGGGCCCAGTTGGCTGGGATCTCTAGTCTCCCATACAATTCTTCAGGGCAAATACGACTCTGCAAAACACAATCCCAAAATCACCCAAAACATGTCCTTTTCAAAATGCTGACATTCATCCTGCAATGATACATGGCTGCAACTAGATTTTATTTAAAAAGTATATCTCAAGATGTGTCCGTAAGCAACACTGTAATGAACCAATTGGTGAGATTTTGGTCAGGCGATAGTTATGATAGGAAAAAATAGAAAGAAATGAAGTCCAGCTTGAAAATAGCCAGAATTATCCTGTAAGAGAGGCGTCTAAGAATAAAGCAATTAACCCCAAGAGGAAGGGGTAAATGGGTGGATTTACAACAGTTAGACTACTAGATATTATTAAAAAAGAGACACAGTTGTGAAATGCAATAATTTATTTACGATTGTAGAATAAATTGTAGAATATTCATCCGCGACAGAATATAGTTCTGTGTAATGAGATTGATTGGAAGGCGCATTGATACAGAAAAATGCGGTCCCAAGCGGGATATATCGTGTGATTTACCCCGCAAAATGGAGGTCACGTGACGCTTCCTAGCCAATCAGAATCATGGATCCAGACCCTGCTCATTTTAACGTTGTAGAAAGTGAAATTTGCTCCAAAATATTGATTGGGCCATCAGTAAA
>OMKK01032234.1:0-12699 GCA_900302305.1 Polymixia japonica | reverse complement strand
TGGTGGAGTTTGCCTGTGGGTTCACCAGAAAGTTGCTAAAACATATGTGCTCCACTACACGTGCTAATGGGAAATGCTCTGCGCTGAGAACTTATGAGTGGAGTTTCAGGAAGCTGTAAATGTCACTGCTGATTCTTAATTACGTGCCCCGCTCCTCCTTTGCACTGTAACATACATCCAGAGGTTTAGAGGTTTGCTCAGGTGGGATCAGAGGTTTCTTATAGGCATATTCCAAAAGTCACCCTAAAGAATGAAGTTGTACAAACTTTTTTTGTGCCAAGTAGATATCTTTTGCTTACTGAAATAATCTTTGCTAACTTGTGTACTCGTCCAGACAAGGAATGATTATTGCTGGTTAAATGAACTGATGTTGATGTCATTGGAAAACTAGGCGTAAGTTCATTGGCCAGATTTTATAGGTGATATTTATTTTACATGGTAATTTACATTTACATTTTACATTTTAAATGGTAATTCTAGCTCTGTGAACCCGTTGAACACAACACTGTCCTATGATTTCCACACTGCATGTTCCAGGTCATGGAAGTTGACAAGACCTTATTTTTGTTTACTAGAAAATTCAGAGAAACAAATGATATTGTTTCAGTTGTGCTGTAATAGCTTGAGGGACCAATAAATGTCTTCCTCTGAAACACCATAGGGAGCTCGGCTCTGAGTTCTGTCATAGCAAGACATAAGCACTGTATGCCAGCGGTGATGGCCCATTATAGACCAATTTTGTATTTGTGTTTCCCTTGGGTGCATTATTTACCCAAACGGCCTTGCAAGCATCGCGTCTCCCTCTCTCCTCAACTCTGATACACTATCCTCATAAGGTCTGTTTATGGCTTAATAAATCTATCATCTTCAGATTACTACCAACTCCCAGTCCAAAACCAAATCCTGCTATTGCTCCCAGACTCCCAATCACCTCTCAAATAGTGAGTGAGCAAATAAGAAGGAAGACATCACAGAGGATAATGTGAAAGAAAAGAGAAGCGGATAAAAAGGTTTAAGAAGACAAAGAGGTCACATGTGTGAAGTAAGAGGAGCCAACGAGGTGAATGCAGCAGTGAGATGTGATGATGATATTCTGTTTGTTTTGGCATCAAGGGCGATAAGTTCCATGAAGAAAATGTATAAGTAGCGTTATATGTGATGTATACCTCTTAATGCGTACCTCCTCAACTCCTCTACTTAAGAATTAATATAGCATATTCTGTGTTACTTTACGTCTTTCAGCTGCCTTTCTATCATTCAACCTCCATCTGGCTTAAATTGGATTTGTCTGATTGTCGGGGAATTACATTTTTATTTTAATCCTCTGGTTTTTTTGAGTGGGGGGTGATTGATTTTCAGCTGCAGGTCGTAAAGATCCTGTCCTGGTAAAACATTTTATACTAAGGCCCCAAAGCTTTTTAAACAATGGCCTTGGTGTAAATCATACCTGGAGCACATGCGTCGTTTGCGGGGGTGTTGGGAGGCAACCATTTATCCTGCCTTAACAGTCTTAAGTCTTCTCGTGGGAGCTGAAGGTTTGGGCTCTTGAACGTAACTATAGTCAACCCAATAGACCCCCAGTAACTTAAGCTCCATGTCTTTCTCTGAGACACCTCAGAGACCTTGAAGGTCTATTCACCAAGGTCACCACCCCATGACATGATAATCTTTTAATTTGAGCTTTTATTCTGCCACAAAGAATTAGAGGTAGGGATCAGTTTCTGAGTGCTTTTACTAGGAAAACCTGTTGGTGACTCTGGGCTTTGGATTGAAAATAATCGCACTTTACAAATGTGTGATTTACACAGTTTTCTGCTGCCGTTTTACTTCACAGTAAAGAATGCTAACGGCAGTGTCAAGAAATGTTGCCATTATTTTGGGTGTCTGTCGTTGCACTTGTAAGTGCATTTTCTAAATCTGGTATATTAACTGACACAGTTCCTTCCAAATGGGATCATCAACACATTTTGTAATATTTTACCTGATCAATGCAATCCCTTTTACTGACAGTATATGTATGGATAAAAATAAAAAAGCAATAAAGTTATTGTTTTTTACCAATTATCACTAGAACAGAATTCATGGAAGATGAAAGAAACAGCCTCAGGATTAATTGGTAACCTGATGCTGGAGTTTTAAGACTGTGGTAGAACTTCCTACATCATGGTCATTATCTCAAGGCTCACATCTCCCCTCATGGAAACGGCTCAATCACTTTTCCATTCGGGATGTAAAAAGCGTTTATGCGAGGGATAGTACAGCATGCGAGCAAGGCTGTTTATTGCTTGTTCGGTCTTTACGTTTTGGACGGCAGCTTCACTTTCTGCACAAATAAATCATCTCAACAGGGAACCTGGAAAAGGCTTATCCTCTTTGATTGCCTTTTTTATTTTGCATGGCAAGGAATAGGATATGTCCCTTCCTCTCTCCCTCCGCAATGCGTCTTTGAGTCGTCTTCTCAGTTGAAAAGGAGAATTTCTATCTGGAAAAAGTAATGAGTAATAATTGTCCAAATGAATCTTACTAACTCGTGGCAGTAAGAGCAGACAGTCATTTCAAGTTATCCCTATCAACCTTCAATCCTCTCTCGTACAGTAAGCATGATATCCACGCATGCCCTTTTGTGAAAGAAAAAATAAATCTCTATCATTGTTGCCCACTTCATCTTCTTCTTGAATCATTGTTTTTACTGTCAGGAGACACTTCTTGCAATGTTGTGGTAGAGAATTGGCTCCATACTAGTGTCAATCAACACATTAATTTCCTCCTTGGGTGTTGAGTTTTAAGCTCTGGGCACCATTGATGCCACAGTTTATTTTCTGTAGGCAGATATTCGCAAATATGAGAAGGGTCTCTTCTTAAAGCAAATATCGGAAGGATATGGATTAAGGGTGTGTGGGAGTGTAATTCTCTGAAAGTGTGTGTGTTCTCTCACCTTGGCTCCACAAATTACCTTTCTGTTAAGTGGTGTGCGTGTGTGTTAGATGTTTACCCAATTTAGAAAATGTACAGACATTTCCCTCTACCAAGTCAAACAAGCCAAGTGCCATAAAAGGGTATTTTCAAAGTACGGTAAGCAGAGTGTAAGACCAATATGGGTTTGTGGAGTAGAACCTTAAAGTCAATAGTGTGTGTGTGTGTGTGTGTGTGTGTTTGTGTGTGTTTGTGTGTTGTGCTTAAGTGCTGGAACATCCGTTCCCATGTTGTGATTAGAGTTGCTGACTATTTGCTCTGGAGTGCAGCACATTCCTCACAACCTTAATTGATAGCAATTATGGGGTTTCTTATTTGGTGCACTTGATTGGGAGGCAGATTTAAAGTCGTTTGATTTGAAGCGTATAGAGTTTTTATTATCTTTTAAAACTTCAAGGTTGAATGCGTATATGATATTTAGCTTGCCACCATTTACAGATCCCTTTCAAGGGAAACCAGGTTTACGGTCGGCGCTGATTTAGTTCATGGTGTGTTTTGTTTGCATCTTACACTTCTAAGTAATGTTACAAAAATTATAGGCCTATGCTGTATATTCTCCAGTTGTTGTCTTTTTCCTCTATATGACGCTAGGAATTGTCCCTCCAGGAGACACCTGGCTCGTCCCCCAAGCCCACGCAAATGTTCTCAAACGGCCAGATGTTATGAAAGAGTCTATTGAAGCCTCCGGCAGCCTTTTCCGCCCTCAAACTATAAATGAATAGAAAGAAAGGGACTGAGAGACTGAGAACTCCATCCAGATCGCCGGGCCTTCTGTGACCAGACTGTGTGATCTGAATGCATGGCGCTCTCACATTTGACCTTCACTTTGAAAAGACTGCAGATGGAGGAGAGAGAGAGAGAGAGAGAGAGAGAGAGAGAGAGAGAGAGAGAGAGAGAGATTCATTAGTGTCATTAGCATCTGACTTACAAAAACACTTTTGACTAAGTGGAATGAGGTATAAACTATTATCAAAATCAGGGTTAGCAACATATTAGAAAAAAGGAGCACATACTGCAATGATTATGGACAGTCAGGTCTTCTGGTTTTTGCTGAATAAATTCCCTGTCCGTGACCGCTGCATTACGTATGAGGCAATTTCCATACTTCACACTGCTTACATCTGGACGTTGTTTAAATAGCCGTTCGTATCATATGAGGTGTTTGGTTTGCTACAACTATTACCAATATATATAAATTCTCACGCTCAGTCTTATCTCTAGCACACAGACACACACGTCAACAGTGCCACTTATAAAAATCTATTCTCATCTTCCTTTTAACTAGCACGTCACCTTCAGAATCAGCGGCCCTTTCATTAGCATTCAGGAAAAAAACCCACTTGCCCTAGAACTGGAGAGCTGCTGACGTCAGAGTTACATGACAGATTAACTCATAGCTTGTGGTTCTATAGATCTACAATCAGTCTACTTAAGAAGACCAGATGTGTGGGGCTCGCCATATATAGGACTATACAAGCAGGTTCAGACTGTGTGAAAGATTGATTGATTGATAATATATTGATAACATATATAACACAGTATGTTTTCCTGATAATGCCCTGGGATACGTATGCACGCACGGACGGACGCACACACGCAGGGAGAAATAGGCCACGACATCACAGCAGGTTTGTTTGTTAGCAGAGGGCAGGTAGAGCGCTGGGCGTGCTGGAGGAAACGCTGCAGTGACCTCTATGAAAGCGAAGTGTGAGTCACTGGCAGAGCAGACGTGTAGCGACAGAGTTGGAGCAATGAAGCCGGAGCACAAGAGGCCCTTAAGAGACCGTTGCCGACGCGTTTAGTCACTTAACGTGTTGAATCTTGCGCCACACAATTACGCATGTGTGTCGACACCCTTGTGTGGCGTGACAGGTGACAGAAAACGCACACACACACACAGAAATAATATATTTATATATTATAATCAAATTTACAGAACAAGGACACAAAAAGTCCACATCTCATCTCATCAGCGGTGTTGTGACGCCTGTCATCTCAGAGACTGTTTTTCCTTGTTTTGAGATGCTCAGAGGGACAGAGAGAGAAAGAAAGTGAGTGAGAGAGAGCGAGGTTACGTATACTGTATGTAAGCGCGTGCGTTGGTCATTTCTGTGGTGTAAATGCAACACCCCTTGCGCCTATTCGGCGCTTCCGACACAAGTGACTGGAAAGACACACGCGCGTCTCGTGCTGCGAATCACGCGGCCGCGTGCCTACCGCCGACATGCAGGTAGACGACGGCCCTCGACTGCCACGCTTTCACGTCGCAAAGTCTCCGAACTATCTTGTTCTGTTTGGTTCAATAATCAGATGTAGCCTAGCAACGACTACATAATTTCTAAGTTCAAGTGGTGTATCGCCTCCCCTGCCTCTGCCAATTGACTCCACAACATAATGAGTGTGATGTGCACATGTGCAAAGCCCCCCCCCCTCACTGTTGATTATGGCCAACAATATATTCTCTCTGCCTCTCCCCCCTGTCCTTGTGATGTCTATTTTAACTTCCACGTGGCCGTCTTTCATCTCCTACGTGGTTTCAGTGTTTTGCTCGATCTGGCCACGTTTTCATTGATTCTAATTTTCGCTCAACCCCCGTGGGCACAGGGAGAAAATGTTCTCATCCTAATGAGCGTAGAAATAGATTCATCTGCTTGGGAGTATTGTTGTGTTACCTTGAATAAATGTTTAGTGTGTTGTGTGTGTGTGTGCGTGTGCGTAAGTGAGAAAGAGAGAGAGAAATAAAGTCTTGTGCACGTGTCAGTGTGCATGCCTACGCATTAAAATGAACGCGTGTCTTCGGTGAATTCGTTTTTTCCCGCACTCCAGTCTCTCAGTAGTTCACTCTTCCTTAGTGTCTCTACCAGCTCTTCTTCTTGCCCCGCCTAGCTGAAGGTGCCCTTGCAATCTCAGCTTTACTGCTGCAGCCTAGACGTTTGCTACAAGGTGGGCGACAGGGTGACAGGGTGGGGTCAGAGAGGTCGTCCGCCAACCAGAAAGTTAGCACGTAGCGCTTGTTTAGTACTAGATGACGGTGTTGCGGTTACAAAACCAAAAAAACCAATCCGCTACCGGTAGTCCTTCCCTACTCAACCACTCGCTGTCGTTGCGACGTGCGGCACCGCAGATGCGCTTGACGCGAAGTCGAGATTCTGGGGGGTGTGCGCGTCGGCTGGGAGCCACGGTTACCCACAAACCCCTTCTCTTCGTCCCTACGCAGAGACGTTTACCTTTGCTGGAGTCGGTTTCAGGCTTGACTCTGCGTCCCAATAAGAGGGCGACGAGAGAATTTCCCCCTGGGGCATTAATATTGGCTGTTGCATAAAAATGAGGCTGTTGCTTTGCCTAATTACTACTCTTCATTCATGTCTTCTTCTTCTGGCTTGTCTACACCATCTTCTGGAAAGGGTCGCCCCTTTTTTAGAGAGTGGGCAGTCCAATGTTAGTAGTTGTTAGTAGTTTATTTGGACAGTGGGAGAGGAACACAGTAAACTCTGGCAGGATGCCATCCCAGGCCAAAGGGGACACACACATACTGTAACCCCACAGGCGGTGGACCCAACCCCTCGACTCGACTATCCCTGGCACGACCACTGACAATATAAATGATGCCAAAAGGAAGGAAGGAAAATCTCATTTAATTTATCAGAAATTTCCAAGCGGGCTTGACCAACCTGTTTCAGAAAGGATGTTGATTTCTCTGGTTACTTTCAGAACTCCGCCAGTTCCTGAGTCCTTGAGAAAAGTAGCAATTACCCAACCAAAGGGTCACAACCACAGCAGTATTGATCTTCCCTACATCACAAGAAACTAATATCACTCCCACAGCTATCAAGGAGCCTGCCAGTCTGTCATTGCTTAATTTCAGACAACCTTAACCTTAACTTAAACTTCCGCAACACACAGCGGGGCATCGCCTCTCGTGACCTTTCTAGACCTTCACACCTGCTCTCTCTCTTTACTTCACCTCCCTCTCCCTTTCCGTCTCTCTCCCTTCTCCGTACTTTATCTACGTGTCCTTTCATCAAACTATTCAACAGCTCATTTGTCGGGACTCTTTGATCCGGCGACCGTCTGAAGATCAAGGACAAGATCCGGCACCCGACTCCCAACGCGGCAGATCAAACAACTCACAGCAACCTAAACCTTCTTGACCTCACCTTATTATGAGACCAGGGATTGACCAGAGTCAATTCGTGTGTCTGCTCGTATTACGTGCGTGATGGAGTAGAATAACAAGCCAACGCTAATGAAATCCCCGCTGAGGTCAAATGTAAAGAAAGCCGGGAAAGGAGAGGTGTAATTTCATTTCTGACTAAAAGTGGCCACAGCACGTCATCCTATTTATCTGTCTCCGTCGTTCGTTCGCACGTCTGTAGGATCTGAACTTTCTTGGCCCGTTCAGCATGGCTGCAGTGCTTCGCTCATAATGCAGGAAGTTAATGAGGTGGAACCTATAGCAGCCACAGGGACTGATGATTTGTCTTTGCACGCGCGCACGCACGCACAGTAAGCACTTCATTATAAACCTGTGAGGCGTGAGAATGGTGAGAAAAGCAGTGTGAAAGGAAGGTGCATGTGAAACCAGATAGGCAGTCTCACACATCAGCCATTACATATATAGATTTTTTTTCCCCACAATATTACAACTTTATATTCTATATTTATCTTATTGTATTGTATATTATTTATACTGCTTGATAAAGAAGAAACATGACTTAAAAATAAATAAAACTACAGAGGAGTAAAGCTTCTCACCTGATCGCCTCGTGATGAAAGTAAAATACTGTCATATAAAGTTTTACAAAATACTTTTGACGCATCGGTGGACAAAAAGGACACCTACACCCTCTTATTATTATTTAACAAAACTAACATTTGCACAATAGCAGTTTATCTATGCCGTTAACAGATTCTCATCGTAGCCATCGTAGCCAGTAAGGCGGCAACCAACCGGTCGCTCTCTCCCGTTCACAACAACAACGGAGGTGCTATAAAAGCAGTGAATGCCAAGACGCCATAGGAGGTGACTTCGCACCTAACAGGCCTCCCACGCTGCTAATGTCGCTAATCGCAGAACCCAGGAGAGACGGGGAGAAGAGACCAGCAACAGGCAGGCCGAGGAGGACGGGGAGACGGAGCGAGTACCAGTAAACAGCGCGTCAGGAAATGAAAGAAGAGAAAGAGATGATGATAAACAGGGAAAGAGAAGGAGGAATACTTCTACAGTATGCCATGTCCACACCAATGCGGATACATTTAAAAAACGCTGTTTTCACGTTTCCGAAATGTTTTCTGTACATGCTAGCATTTTTCGTAACGTTTTCGAAAACTTGGCCGTCCACACTGAAACGCCCTTAACACTTAAAAGTTCTTTAATGGGCATGTGCAGGAAACCTGAGGCAGCAACGGAGTAGCTGGCTACAGCCTGGATCACATGACCATCATCATCATACGTCAGTGTTTTCCAAACCTCGTCTATACTACAACGCTAGACCGGGCATTTTCAAATTGACCCACTTGGGACAGTGTCTTCGGAAAGGTCCTTTTTTCGGTGGATGAAAACGCCGTCTTGGTGTGGACGGGAGGAGAAGAAAAGATGCATTTTCAAATGTATCTGCGTTCGTGTGGACACGGCCTCGGCATTGGCAGAGACGCCAGAGGTGCGAAGAAATTACGCAACTCAGGGACTCAGCAAGCAGTCCTTGGACCAAGTGAGAAATGACTTTCCTAACCATCTGCTGCTGTTGCCAGGCTACATAATCAGCAGCAGCTCTGCCAGGAAGGGCTGAGAGGCAAACACTGGCATTCTCACACAGCCCGGTACACACCTACACACACACACACGCTCGCATACAAATTAAATCACACACATGCTTACACGCGCGCACGCTTCATGCCCGTACAGAGAGACACATACACACACTTGTGTGGCACTGTTTACCTTTGCCCCTTCGAGCAAATGTCACGCAGTGATATGCTCGAGAGAAAGCGAGTAAGACTGAGAGCAACAGAGAGAGAGAGAGTGTGTGCGTGTGTGTTTGTGTGGTAGGAAATGGGCAGGTCAGAGGGGTCACGCTCTCCCATTGTGTGAGCTTCCTGTCCCACTGATAGCACACAGCCCCCAGACGTCAGGTCTCAGCCTTGAAGCCAATTTGACATGGTGGCCAACGGTGGTACTGCAACTTAAAATTCACCTGCGGCCCAAAAAGCTTTTTCCCCATAGATGGCCATTATAAAAGACAGTCCTCTAAAACTGTTCAGAATATACCTACAACACCACACAAGACCTTAAAACACTATTTGAAATACTTATTTTTAACTATGAAGGCCAATTTCTTAAAAAAAAAAATCAATCACTGTATAAAACACTGTTTTTTGTGTGTGACGTCACCTCAGGGTACGAGCAAAGCACGCGCCTCTGAGCTCTGCATCGGGAACGAGCGCCCTGCTTCCTCTGTTCGTACAGTCCGGCTTCGCTTTTATTAAGATATTAAGTATTTACACGAGTAGCCTAATGGTATTTAATAGAACTGATAAAAGGAACTGATAAAAGGAACTGATAAGCGAAAACTGAGGTTTGGTTGTATGTATTCTACAGGTAACATTATATATGGTGAACTCAGTTAGTCTAACATTACATGCCATTCATCATTTTTGTATTTTGTTCACTTCATGTTCTTTTCATTTTTAAAATAAACGATTTAAAACAACTTACCCTATTTCTAATTTAATTTCATGATGGTAACTGTGTGGTGTTGTATGGTTAATCTGCTTGCATGGTAGTGACTGCTGTGTAGGAAAGTGAACCAGGTTGACTTTGACAGACTACTGATAAACTCTGACTGCATGATGGCATCTTGTCAAACTACCACAACAAAGTGCTGTAAATGCTACAGGGCCAAGGATACATGGCCAACTCGTGATTTTCATTACCTGGCTCTTCTAAGTAACTCAAATAAAAATAGCAAGGAACTGAAGCTGCATTTAAATGTCAGAATGTAAAGTCAAATTCATCAAGCATGACATGGGTTTAATCTTGTGTATTTTAGTCCATTGGTTCTGCAGACTGTATCCAGCAGACAGCTACAGGTAGGACTGTGTGAACACGAGGCAACAAAACATGCATACTCAGTCAAGCTTGGGAGAAATGTAAACATAAGATTGAAGGAGTAAATATGCTTAGGAAAAACTGGCTAGTAATAACAAAAGTGATGACATTTTTATCTTTAATACAAACTTAAGCTTGTCAAGTTAGTATCACTAGTCTAGCAAATTCTCACAATGGAATATTGGCGTGGATATTAGAGTTGCAAGCAAATGACTTCTAGCAACTACTGGCTGAATACTTAAAATATGTATTAATATTATAATATTGACTGGTGAGTAATCAAAAGTTGAGTATAGGACAAAAGGACTAAATTAAAAAGTGACTTACTTTGTGATTAGTAAAAATGTTGTTAACTATTTACTACTGTAGTAAGTTCAGTAGAGGCTGGTGACTCAGGATGGTGGGTACATACTATACGTATATGTATGGAAACGAACCGTTTGGAGACAGCCAAGTTTGTTTCAGAAATTGTGTAAAACATAATTTGAATCTAAAACTTATTACAAACATTGTAAGCAAATCACATCCGTGTAGTAAAAACCCCTATAGAGGCAATGGTGAGAAAAGGAGGGTCAAGAAACTAAACTGCTGGTCAGGATCATGTCTCCCTTCTCCGTGACACTATATATTAAAGTTATTATGCTATTTTATTTTATTTGAATTAATTCAGAGTAGGCCTGTTTGACTCAAAGATAACAGCTACTTTCTAAATCTGAAAAAATCCTTACAAAAGTTTAATAGGTTATTTACAAATTTAAAATTAAATTAGAAAAGAAATCTAGATCTACATGTTGACACTGAATTAACATTATTATAAGTATTGAGGGGCATTTTAGGAGATTCCTTCTCTCTCTGCTCTGCTCACAGCTGCCCCTCTCCCACCAAACTGTTAGTTCCACACTTCCAGCTGCAGCTATTCGCTCCCGACCTTCTTACTTGACTAGAGCGCGACTGGGCTCGCTTGTGGGCGTGCGGGAATACGTAAGCAGACACTACTGCGTATGGCCGTTGGGCCTTACACCACGGTACCGTAAACCAGGAAGTAAAAAACTTTTTTGGCTTCATGCGCTGAGTGAGCACCTTTCGTTCAAATGAATGGGCGGCCATTTCCCCCGTTCGTCCTCCAGTTAATATAGAACCTCCTTGATAGCACACAGGGAGCCAAACACTCCAGATCGAGTGGCAACACTAGCGAGGATTGGAGAGGACTCTTTACAGGCTAGCAGACCAAGGTGTCTGCTTACTGCTGGATGAAGTGTGTGTGAGAGGTTTTGTGTACGTGTACATTTGTGTATGTAGTTTTGTGTATGCGTGGTACACACATTATCCTGCTCCTTTTTTATTTTGCCCTTGTCTTAATCTCAAACAGAAACAATTTCAAACACAGTTTTTTTAATGTCTTGCCTCAATAAACCCATTTGAGCCCAGCTTGGGCAAGCTGTGGTATTGTATGATTTGGATTGTATTTCCGTTGACACTTTAGCCATCTAGTTAACATTCTTATCCAGAGCGACTGAAGCCTGGTGTATGCGTGTATTTCTGAGCTCCCTCTGCCAACGTGCACTGTCAGCCTTCACAGTACCACATTGTGTGACACTAGATGGCAGCGTTGCGATTATGAAACCAAAATACGCAAGAAACGCTTGAAATCCACGTCTCGAACTGCTCGATCTCTATGAGTATGATGACTTTGTTATGTTCATGTAGCTGTGGTTCTCTGTTGTTTTGGTTCCATGTATGCCGACCTTATGCTATCGGATATCTTTCTATGGAATATCCTTCCCTTACCTTGCTAGGCAGCTGGGTTTGCAAGATCACGGGTTCACTGCGAGAATCGCGATCGCGAGAATCCATCTTGCCAGGCTTCAAGTTAATGTGGCTAACCACAGCTGGTTCGGACCAATCAGCATCCTATGAGGAACTACTGGCAGCTACGGGCATGATTTAGCCCATGGTTTAGCCCGTGATAGACAGATGGTTCATCCAATCACCTGCCAAATATTTTTTGAAAGTGCCTGCCCTTTTCCAAACAGTTTCCAAGGACAGCTTCTCAGATGGTTCAGTGTAACAAGCCATCTGGCGTGTCAGGGTAATTGTTCCCTGCTCAACCAATCAGCATAGTTGCGATGCCAGGGGCGACGGAGATGCTCGACGCAAAGTTAGGATTTGGGAAGTTTACGAGTACCTAGATCACCAACAGTTGCAAGGAACCAATAGTAAGGAGTTCAAGGGTCAGAGCCATAGTGACCTGATACAATAGATTTAACAAAATATCTGCTGGTTCCTTCTGTATCCAGTGTTAGCTGGCACCTTCTTTCCATACACACTTCCCATTCAGTCAAGCTCAACATCTTTACCACGCACTGAGCCTTTGGCAACACAGTGGAAAATGCCACTCAAGCTGTCTTCGTTCTCAGAAAGCAGGCAGAGTCAGACAAAAATAGATGAGTAGATACCTAGAAACTCTGTATGCTATCAGGATGTTATCAGTGTGCTGCTGGTTTGCGGGGGTGTCTGTCATTTTCGCACGATAAACTGGTACAAGGACTCTTTAATGGAAAATTCTTTCAGCACGCTTGGAGTAAAATGGGGCACCAGCAGCACCTGTTTGCTCAACA
>OMKK01032232.1:3372-20197 GCA_900302305.1 Polymixia japonica | reverse complement strand
CCCCCCCGTGGTCTCGCCTCGTCTTACATATATAGAGGATCCTGTTTCACCGAGTCCCCCCCGTCGCCCGTATCTCGATTCCCCAGAAGAAATCGAACACTTCTGGCGACGTAGTTAACCGCCGTTCCCTTTTGTGCTCAGGTGGCGATGTTTCACCCTTCAAGTTTGACGTCGTCATTTAAGGTGACATTTGGCTACCCTGTAGATCTATGAAGCGTGAATGATGGGCGTAACTGTTGAGCCACTGGATACACATATGTGCGTGAGATCTTGGGGTGTGACTGATATCCAACCCAGATATTCATATTCAGCACTTTTTGACATGGAAAACGCTGAAAAAAACCCAGATTTTTCCTGCATGTTACATAAGGAAAGCAATGCAAGACTTTATTTGCGTCTAAATGATCCGCTCTTCATTGTCTCCCCCCTGTAGAGTATACAATCACGATGTACGACACCAAGAGCAGGGAGCTGCGCTGGAACGCCACGTATTCTGACTACGCTTCCACCCTTCCCGATGACGACACCAAATACAGTAAGACGCTTTTGTGCTCTTCCCGTTTCCTTCATTTCTTTTTTTTTTGAATATTTTATTTTTGCTTTTTCAATAACAAACACATTAACAAACAACACACAGCCAGCAATGACAGCGCAAACCAATACAGTAGACAACAACAAAAAAAACAACAACAACAAATCAAGACAAAAAGGTAAAACAAAACCAAATGAAAGTAAAATTAGAGACACCAGGCACTCGTCACATGTTCAGCACATCCTTTACAGGTTATAGAGAGGCACAATCACAATTCACCTCTTAGTTCAAGAATCTTGTACAGAGGTACAGTCAATCTGGTGCGATGGGAGGGTTTTCATATCATTCATAAACGGCTGCCATATCCTGTCAAATGTTTTACTTGTTTCCTTCATTTCTAACACGGCAAAAAACAAAATGAAGTCGATCGCATCAGGCAGTTCCCCTTTTTAATTTCATTTTTGACGGGTGGGCTATCTATATCGCTGATGACGTTTGACTGCAAGTGCAGACATATAAGGAAACATATCGCGATATATGATCACATAAATGATAACTTCTCGTGTCTTCTCGGATATGTTTTGACTGGAGAGTTTCTCTGACCTCTGTCCGCCCTCAGAGATGGCCCATTTCGTGTCAAACGGCGACGGCCTCGTGGTGACCGTGGACAGCGAGTCTGGCGACGTCCAGTGGGTCCAGAACTACAACTCTCCAGTGGTGGCCATGTACATCTGGCAGCGGGAGGGCCTCCGCAAGGTCGCTCACACTAACGTGGCGGTGGAGACCCTGCGCTACCTCACGTTCATGTCCGGCGAGGTGGGCCGCATCACCCAGTGGAAGTACCCGTTTCCCAAGGAGAAGAAGCCCAAAAACAAGCTCATGTAAGCGGGACGGGTCTGATTGTTGACGCTAATGGTTCACCGTGCGGGAAGTCTCAAATTCCCGGCCGGGGGTTCACGCTCGTCTTCAAAACGTTAGCGTTGCTGGAATCATCTATAATGCTATTTGGACATGGATATGGATATTGGATATGGTTTGGAAAATGCTCGAGTAAAATCAGCCATGGGAGAACGGGAGGAAAGAATGAACGTCGGGATGGACTTAACGTCCATCTTACTCTTTCAGAAAGTCTTTCTTTGATTTCCTTTTGATTTCTGTTGAAGCGCATTGTTTCCAAATTCCATGTTGTTCAGTCAGTTTATTCTCTCCTTGATGATTTTTAGATCTGACATTCCATTTGGATGATTCTTCTTTTAAAGCATCAGCCAAGGTTTTGAAAAGACCTTCAATCTGCCTCTAAAGTCTAGAGTAGTGAGTACAGGAGGAAGCAAGCCATTTGATCCTGGAACACCATCCAGGGAACAAGCTTTGGCCAAACACCCTCTCAAGCATTTTTGGAGCCATAATCGTTGAGAGGTTGAATTTAACATAGACCTTTAATTTATGTGAGATTGCCCAAGGTGAGGTTGAGTCAAGACATGCAGTGTCTGGTGGATCGATGAAGTCGGCGCAGGTGTTTTTACGGTCCTGGTTTCATACTACAGTACTGGTTTTCTTTTTTCTTAAAAAAAAAAAAAAAAAAAAAAATCACACCTGCCTTCACCAGAACAGAGAAACGTGACTTTCAGTGGTTGATCCACAACATACGTAGCTTTCTCTCTTTCGGTCTTCTGTCAAGCAGAACTATGACATTTTGACATTTTGTTTGTTACAAGTACACTTGTTTGTTTTCCATCCGCTCTTATTTTGAATGGAAAGTATCGGGCATTAAACGTTGATTTAAAAAAAAAAAAAAAAAAATTGTAAATAAAATGTGTTCTCACAAGTAAGCAAACATTTACTTTTCCTCTTCCAGGCCTACACTGTATGTGGGTAAATACTCCACAAGCCTGTACGCCTCGCCCTCCTTGGTGCACGACGGAGTCACTGTCGTGGTGAGTTACAACTCCACATTTCTTCACTCGACCACAAGCCGATGTTTAGGTTCACTAAGTCCTGGGATGGAACAACATGTTTTTCGCCATGTAGATTGTTATTTCCTGTGTTTCTCCCGTGTGGTTTTGTTGTTCAATGCTAGTGTCAGAAAAACAATACGATCTTTGTTCATTTTAAACATTTCTCTTCCTTCAACACGGAGTCTTGTTTTTTCCACGTTCACCCGCCCGTCGTGGCGTCGGTCTTTACTCTGGGTCGACGTGTTGGAGGTTGTTAGAGTCGGCGTGACCCCGCTCTAGAGGTCTTACCCGTCCTCAGACCAGGTCATTTCACCCCCCATCTGACCTGGCTCCGCGGTAGAGTAGTTTACAGTTCTCGGAGGAGTGTGTGTTTTACGTACTTGAGCAGTGCGTCTGACAGCGATAGCGTGCGTTTGGACTGCCAGTTCAGTTTTTTTATAAAGACGACTTCTCAAAATGTGACGTTTTTAGACTTTCAGGGGAATGTTTTGCCGCTATTGGATTTCAGTTGAAAGTAGGTTTTTAGGCAAGGCAGGTTTATATGCATAGCACAACAACGTGATTCAGAGTGCTTTACATAAAACATTAAAATCATTAAGACAAAGTCCAAAAGAAACACATTATAAAAGGACATTATTAAAGAGTTGAAAATAAAACCCACTTGATAAAAATAAAGATGAAAATAGAATACAAAGAATGCATAAAATCAAGACCAGACCTGCAGTTTTCTGGGAGTTTGTTCCAGATATGCGGCTTATAAAAACTGAACGCTGCTTCTCCGTGTTTAGTTTTGACTCTCGGGGACAGAAAGCAGACCTGACCTGAGAGGTCTGGATGGTTCATAACGTAGCAGAAGATCATGTATTCTGGCCCTAAACCATTCAGTGCTTTATAAACCAACAGTAGTATTTTGAAATCCTTTGACAGACAGGAAGCCAGTGTAACAATATGAGAACTGGAGTGATATGATCCACTTTCTTGGTCTTAATGAGGATTCGAGCAGCAGAGACCTTATGGAGAGACCTGTAAAGACACCGTTACAGTAGTTGAGTCTCCCGAAGATAAATGCATTTCCAAATCCTGCCATAAATCCTTTAATCCCTTGATATATTCTTAAAGTGATAGTATTTTAATCCAATCCGTATGTGTACAGCCTCGTGGTAGCACCTTCCCCATGCTAGAAGGTCCCAACAGCCAGGAGACGGAGGAGGACAAGGAGTGTGTGATCACCCCTAGCACCAGCGTCAAGTTCAACGCCGCCCTCCGAGAGCGACACCGCATCAACTTCATGAGGAACTACCTCCTTCTAATAGGTAATTACTGGTTCGATAACTATACTGTATTTACCGTTATCTTCTCATCCGTTGTATGGACAGATAGCAACAATCTTCTTAGATGGGGGTTCTCGGGACAAAATCAATTGAGGGCATGTGGTCTAAAGCATATCTATGTGGGGCTCCATAATATTGAAAAAGGTATGAAAACATGGGCCTCCACTGCACTTTCACTAGTTGTGTTAGCTGATGAGATCGCCCCCTGCTGGATGCTAAAAGGCATTGAATGCGGGTGCAAAAACATGAACATCAATCTGATGAAGATCATTTGGTTTCTGGTAGATGTTCAGAATAATAATAATAATGATGATGATGATGATGATGATTTCTCCCTCCAGGTCATCATGAGACCCCTCCTGAAGCTCACACCAAGATCCTGGAGAAGTTCCCCGACAGCCTTCCTCGTAACCAGGGCAACGTCATTCCGCCCACCACAGACAAGACATTAGAAGAGGTGTGTGTGTGTGTGTGCGTGTGCGTGTGCGTGTGCGCGCACAAACCATGCGGCATTGTCAAAACGTTTGCCAGCGTCCTCAGCGTCGGTCAGCTCCCGCTCTTCGTGTATTTCTTACAAGCCGCGTGTACACAGATGTTCTCACTCTCTGCCTCGCTCTCGTCTTCCCCCCAACCTCCTCGCCCTCGACGTCCTAGAAGGTGAACGAGAGTGGCATGGACGACGGCCCTCCTCCTCCCCAGCCGCAGACTTCCATCCAGGAGCCCGGGCGCACTCCCCGGCCGGAGGCCCCTGTGGACTCCATGCTCAAAGACATGGCCACCATCATCTTCTCCACCTTCCTCCTGGCCGGCTGGGTGGCCTTCGTCATCACCTACCCGAAGGTGAGTCGAACAGTGCCACACGGTGGACCGCCGTGGATTGGGCCAGAAATAATATCTTAAATTACTTACTTGTGTGTACATGCATTTTAGCACTAGTGATCAAAGTCTTGTCATCAGATCATAGTCCCTCAACTCTAATATATTCAATACTTTACCGTTTGACAGTGTTTACTGTAAAAAAATACAATAGAAACATGACAACACGTAACATTGCATAACAAATCTCCTCAACGTGTACGATACAAAACAAACGCAGACCCCGTTTCATAATCTTAAGCCCCTGCGCTCCTCTCCCGTCACCAGAGCGTACACAGGCAGCAGCAGCTTCAGCACCAGGAGTTCCAGAGGCAGATGGAGGAGAGGCTGGGGCTTCTTCAGAGGCAGCAGCCCTTCCCCGCGCCCGCCGACCTGGGCCTGGGCCTGGGCCTGGTGCCGGACGGCGACTACCTGGACGCGGTCCGCGCCCGCTCCGAGAGCTCGGACCACAGCAGCCCCAACGTCACCCCCCGCGCCTCCAACCACTCCAACCTATCGGTGTCTGAGCTGGGCAGCTCTGCCAATGAGCACGAGGACGGGGGTAAGGGAGAGCCGAGGGAGAGACACTCACACACACGCGCGCATGAATCGGTCGGGGTTAGATTTACGATTTTGGTGTGGATGGTCTGATGGTCGTGGAAATGCTGCAAAGGTGCGTCATACTGATGTGTACTATGTGTTTGTTGCATCAGATGAGGAGTCCAACGCTGTCAGAGTGGGCAACATAACCTTCAATCCCAGGAATGTCTTGGGACATGGTGCTGAGGGTACCATCGTCTACAAGTAAGTTTAAATCGCAGTCTAGCACTTGGCCTAGTGATTTTAGTTTTAATTGCTTGTTGAATATAGATTTACTAACCGTCACATCGTAGATAACTGGTGTATACTGTATATAGCTGGAATGTCGTGTCACGATTAAACCCTGGCGCAACCCTATCAACCAGGGGTCAGTTTGACAACCGTCCGGTGGCAGTGAAGAGAATCCTCCCGGAGTGCTTCAGCTTCGCCGACCGCGAGGTGCAGCTGCTGAGGGAGTCGGACGAGCACCCCAACGTCATCCGCTACTTCTGCACCGAGAGGGACCGCCAGTTCCAGTACATCGCCATCGAGCTGTGTGCCGCCTCGCTGCAAGAGGTACCGGACTGCCTCGGCACTTTCCGTCTTATCCACCTGCATTTAAGCACGATGGGTTTAGTATTACCCCATGCTACCTCAGCATCTGTGAAATGAATGCTACCTCATCGAAATGTTGAACTACACTGAACACAGTCCTGTTCAGTCATTGAGATTGTCCTTCCTGTTCTACCCTTGTCAACTCTGTCAACGGTTCTTCTGTTATTTACCAGTATGTGGAGAGGAAGGATTTTGACCGTCACGGACTAGAGCCAGCAATGCTGCTACAGCAGGCCATGTCAGGACTGGCCCACCTGCACTCTCTCAACATAGGTACTGTATTAAAATAATAACCTTCGCGTCCTTGCAATCGGTGAATGTGTATCGGTGCACGGCATCTGTAGGCCCATAGTAAAGTACATTTACCTCTCTCCCCTTTATCCCTCCACCAGTCCACAGAGACCTGAAGCCCCACAACATCCTGGTGTCTATGCCCAACGCCCACGGCCGGGTCAGGGCCATGATCTCCGACTTTGGGCTGTGCAAGAAGCTGGCGGTGGGCCGCCACAGCTTCAGCAGGAGGTCCGGGGTGCCGGGCACCGAGGGCTGGATCGCCCCCGAGGTCCTCAGCGAGGACTGCAAAGACAACCCGGTGAGTCACCGGTAATACAGTCCAAGTCAAGACCCAATATGTGCTTCTTTATCCATAACGGAAGAGAGCAAAAGAATAAACAAAATATATTAATAAATAAATGTTATATACAATCAAATACCAAGTATAATTCATTGATATTAAAGGTGTTGAATTTCTGACAAATGGTCTTTGATAGTAAATGTTTAATATGTCCTCTTATGCCAGATCTTGACCTCCATCCTTTCTGTCTCTCCCTCTGGCCTTTGCAGACCTGCACCGTAGATATCTTCTCCGCCGGCTGTGTGTTTTACTATGTGGTGTCCCAGGGCAGCCATCCCTTTGGCAAGTCTCTGCAGAGGCAGGCCAACATCCTACTGGGAACGTACAGCCTAGATCACCTCCAACCCGACAGACACGGTGAGGAGGATACTTCCTTATTCTGTCACGTCACATCCTCCCCTTGGTATACAGCAACAATGTGATGTTGAAGTCGGCCTTTAAGTTTAAATGGATGATAGTTCTTTGTGGTCCGAGATGAACACCAACAGTAAGTAAAATAATAACAAAGAATGAAAGATTACAAATTACGGTGAATATCAACGCTTTCGTCTTTGAGGTAATTGCAAGACCTTGATGTTCATCAAGATGTTCTTATCGCTTGAGACCACCTAGTAACGACCTAAGTGCTCGTTTCATTGTCTCCATCAGAGGACATCGTGGCCAGAGACCTAATGGAGCAGATGCTGAGCGTGGAGCCCCATAGGAGACCTTCAGCTGAGAGCGTTCTCAAACACCCTTTCTTCTGGAGTCTGGAGAGGGAGCTGCAGTTCTTCCAGGTCAGAGTGACATCTCCTATTCAGCTCAAATCCACTTCTGGTGGAATATAGCGCATTTATAGAGTTTGCATAATATGCATGTTATTATTTTCTATATTGCATGTTTTGATGGTGCATAACACAATAAATTCCAAAAGAACACACCAATGGCTGCCTTGTATTTGCCTGGCGATAGACTGATAGACTTAATTCTGTTTTCTCTTGCAGGACGTGAGTGACAGAATAGAAAAGGAGCCTCTGGACGGACCAATCGTGAGACAGCTGGAAAGAGGGGGGCGGGCCGTTGTCAAGGGTGACTGGAGAGAGCACATCACGGTGCCTCTGCAGACAGGTATGAGACTGGCCTTGGGTTACACAGCTACTGTCAAGTACCAGCGCCTATAGCCTTCTGCTGCAAAACGGTACACTTGATCAGTGTCATCTTCTACGCTATGAGAAAAAGGGGCTGAATTAGTTGCTGGTGTTCAGATGGGGACTGACTTCAGTGGAGAAACGTGTTTTTGCTTATCCAAAAGCAGTTAATAGGCCACTTTTATTTATACAGCACATTTAGCACACAGTGCTTTCCGGTCGAGGCAGATGGATTAACAATACAAGAATACATGAATAAAAGGAAGTATGAGAGAAAACACATAAGAAAAATAAAAGCACAAAAACAGAAAGAAATGCCAGATGGAAAAAAAACATGATAACCAAGATAAACCTGAGGTAAAATAGATGAGTAAAATGAATAATCCATAAAAGGCAGGACTAGAATGGAAAACGCATAAAACGATAAAATGAAAATCAAAGTAGTAAAATAAGAAATTGAGAGATTGAACAACATATTAAATCGCAGCAAGAGGACGTTAAAAATAAATGAAGAGTCGACCTGAACTAAACACAAGAGGAAAAAAGGTGGGTCTTTAAATGAGATTGAAACTCGTCAACGGTGGGACAGGACTTAACGTGGGACGGGAGACTATTCCAGAGCCTGGGAGCCGCAACAGTAGGAGCCCGGTCAGCTTTGGTTTGGAGGCGTGAGCTGGGTACTGAGGGGAGTGAGGATGATCTAAGTGACCTGGGGGCAGAATATGGAGTTAACAGATCAGTAATGTGTTGTGGAGCTAATCCATAGTTCAGTAGTTTTTGCGGAGTAAGCAAAGCTTTGCCCTACATACATATTGATTTTATAGTCACCGTGGATGTGGTTGTTATATCCTGTTACCAGAAAATATTGCTGAGCGTGGCTTAGCAAGCCGACTGCTTCCTGTCAACATTGTCACCTACTGAGTATTGAAGCCTGATTGCACTTTGTTTTGATGATTTCCCCCCCCCCACAGATGGCAAAGATAATTAAAATTTAAAAAAAAGTGTTTATGTGGGAAATATAGAATGATTACCACAACACCAGTACATGTACGCACACGTGTGTCTGTTCATCCAGAACGTTAAATGATGATCGTTAAGTATTATTTAAGTTAACGCGATAACATTTTGGACCGGCTGTGGGTATTGTGAAACGTCGGTGTAGTGTTTGTCACATAATGATTCGGTGTGCCTTCCATTGTTGACACATTGGGTGTTGCTTCTCTCTCTCTGGCAGATCTGCGCAAATTCCGCTCCTATAAGGGCGGGTCCGTCAGAGACCTTCTCCGCGCAATGAGGAACAAGGTATGTGTTGCTCAAGAGCAAGCGTGGATTTGTACCTTTTATTGTCGTTACCTGTCAGACTTAATTTCAGTGCCTGCCCGTCTCTCTCGAACAGAAACACCATTACAGGGAGTTGCCTGCCGAGGTCCAGGAGACTCTGGGCTCCATCCCCGACGACTTCGTCTCCTACTTCACTTCCCGATTCCCCCACCTGCTGAAGCACACCTACCTGGCCATGCGTACCTGCGCGCACGAGAGGCCGTTCCTGCCTTACTACCCCAGCGCGGAGCAACTGGCCAGGACGCAGGCCCCGTACGCGCAACGGCAAGACGGGACGCATGCGTCGCCGCCTCCCTCCTCGCGACCCGAGGAATCACCGTCGCCTCAACCGCTGTCCACCGCAGAACCCACACAGCCGGTGCCAGTCTCGCACACGTTGCACGTGCAATCGGTGCCAACCGCGTCACCGGAAGAGCCTGCATCTTCATCGTTGCCAGTTCAGACGGTGCCTCCGACTGCACCGGCACCGTCCGCAGACCTGCCCGTTCGGACTGCGACCCCTGCCCTGGCGTTGGAATCGCCCGCGATTTCTCCAGAGCGAACTGATTCCGTTGAGCCGGAGACGCGCGCGCCGCCGGATCCTCCCGCGCCGGGCGGTGAGCCGGCGTGAACTGGACCGGCGCCGGGTGGATTCGGCACAGAGAGAGGCGTCGCCTTAACGAGTGGACACCGACTGTGGCGCTGCTGTCGTGCTGTGTGCCGGTTGAGGACCGGGCCTGCAGTGCCTGGGATTCACCGCAAGGCACGGAGCAGCAGCACCCCAAATTAAGTGCCTTCCGCTCGTCTGGGTTCGAGTGGCTCCGAACAGAACCGTCCACAGGTTTTTCTCTGCCTTGAAGTCGAAGGCTGTCCTGTCGACAGGGTGTTGCTGGATATCTGTACTGAGCAAAGAGAGAATTCTTTTTTTTATTTTTTTTATTATTATTATTTTATTATGCCATCTCCGAGAATAGTGTTGTTCTTCCCAAAAATACCTGGCTTGTATTGTGGGGACTATCCGTGATGTTTTTGGTAGTTTTATTGTGCAATGTTGTTATTCTCAGTGAGCCTATTCACTGCAAAGATATGTATATTTTTGTACAGAGTGATTCACAATATGGATCATTGATAATCAGTCATTTAATGTGGCCACTGTGCCTTTTAAATAACACTGTGCTGTAAGGGTACAAGTCTCTGAAATTAATTATGCTAAATATGCTTGTCTATTGATGCTGCTAGACTGCTCGTCTTTTGTCAATCAAGGCTATTGTACTGACTCCCTCAGCAAGAGTGGACTGTATTCCAAAGGGTGTTCAGATTTGATTCTGAATACAGTAGTTAGTTTTATCATCGTTTGATTGATACGTAGTCAACATTGAGTCCAGAGGTTGACTAGGCTACAGTAGGCTTTCTTGTAAGGTGACTTTTTTCAGGGTGTCATCTAATTGAGAGTGAAGTTAATAACTCGCATTAAATACATTTTTAAGACCAATATTAATGAGTATGCTTGCTTATTTAATTTTAACTTCATAGGGCAACTTCAGTGCTGATTATTATTATTACTGAATCTTTTATAACTGGAGAACAATAAAACATTTGATTTACATGTATGTTTTGTATGTCACAGACATTCCAAATGCTTTCATATTATGAAGAGAATTGAAACACAAGCTGATGTTACTACTTAAACCCAGAACAATTTCTTAATAACAGAGCACCTTAATTTCAGAAAATATTACTTTCTGATGTCAATTCTTAAGGTAGTAATTTTTTTCTTAAGAAGAGGTAAGATTTAGTATTAACAATCTATTGTGTAAGGAAACTTCATTTTTAAATCATTCCTTACGTTATGCAAATTGTGCTTTATGTACCAGATTATTCCATAGATTTAGAAATAACCCCCTGCTCCACTATCCATTTCCACATTATGCAGTTTATCAGAAGTACATCATTTATTTTTAAGTTTACTATAGGCTACCATTGACGCTAAACATGACAGAAGATCCTTAACAGAAGATCCTTAACAGGAGATCCTTAACAAATTATATAAAATCTAGCACAAGAACGTGAATTCTATATAACAGTTACAAATAACATATTTGCCATAGAAGCCTGGGAGTGTGATCATAGAGTAACTTTATTTTACATTACGTGTGTTTACATACATTGTATGTGGTGATATGAGTTATCAGTGATATTAAATTGAAACAGAATTCTAATAAAAGTAGTAGAAATAGCATGAGTTTGCTAGGTTTTTATCTAACCCACGTGTTTCATTAACGCCACACCCCCTAACGTTACGGGCAAGTTTGCGCATGTTTTGTCCTAGGAGGCTTGCCTTAGTTTATTAGTTACCAGGCTGATAACACGGTAGCAGAAGTATGAAGCCATGTTTTGATGACACTTCCTTTTATTGTGATCCTGTTTGTGAATTGAACCTTAAATAAAAAAAAACCGTCTATCTGCTACTGCTAACACAGTTGTAATGTGCCCCGTGTGAACGGCGGAGTGTTTGCTACTAACTACTTACTACTAACTAGCTCAGCAGCTAGCTAACAGCTAACAACCTGATACTCAACTGGTTGCAGTTTGATATTCATTCGATTCCATAGAAAGTGGTTACACATCAATCAGGACTAGACGAGCAAAACAGTGAGCCTAAATCACTCTCTAATAATAATAATAATAATAATTGTTTATTGCTATTAATTTATTAATAGTGACAATAACTATGTTTAAATGCCACCATAACGGCAGTGTACAACGGGAACCTTGCTCACCCTAAATGCCCTTTGACCAATGTTGACTGCAGAGCATCTTTGATGAGGGCATGGGTCTGCCATCTGCTGCATCCATCCTAGCTGTGCTCCTCACCTTTGCTTGGTTAACATGTTTGTACATCAGCCATTTGTCTGACTACGAGGTCAGATTGATTAAGTCAATACATGCACACCAAAATGTTGCATTTGTGAGACTTCTAAATCATCCAGCAAAACTGCAGAACAATTCGGTGGATAAATGGAAAGTCTACTTGGATGACACACAGGAAGAAGACCCTACGGGTTTACCCAGGACTGACAAATGTGCTATGGCCCTGGAAAGCCGATTTGACTGTGCCAGGGACAGAGTTCTTAGCCAGAATGAGTGTGAGGAAAGAGGGTGCTGCTATGCCCCTTTATCCAGTTCAGTTCCTGCAGGACCTCCTTGGTGCTTCTACCCCCGTTCATATAGTGGCTATAGAATGGGTCCATTCACTCCCACCGCACGAGGCCAGGCTGCGACCCTTGTGCGACCCAGCCCATCCTACCTCCCCAAGGATATCTCCACTCTCAGATTAGAGGTCTTGGAGGAGACTGCAGGCCGCTTGCATCTCACTGTGAGTTTCTGTACAGATACATACTCTGCTTTTCGCCACCCTTATTCCACTTTCATTTAAAAAGATAAGAAGTAATGTAATAAATCAATGGAAGTTAATTAAATGTTGGAATAGGGCCCAGATCCAGCATACAATTAGGACGTAAATGTTAATGTAAATGTTATAGCTGTCTTTTTTTCCCTGTAGCTAAAGGACCCATCGTCACGGCGATATGAAGTTCCACTTCCCACTGATAAGTCCAGAGGAAATGGTGGCACCCAAGACCACCTCTATAAAGTTGACTTCCATCCAGACCCTTTTGGCTTCATAGTACGACGCAAATCCAATGGAAGAGTAATGTAAGTAGATCTTTATTACATCAGTTCACTATCTATTTAGGGTGCAGAAATACAGTATATGATTTACACTCATAGATTCAGGCTTTTGCATAAATTCATACATGCCTTTGTCTGTCATGATCAATGGCCAACTTCCTTTGACTTGGTCTGCATTTGTCATTGTATCAAACTGCTTTTGTGTAAAGTGACCGGTGATATAACCAGTTCTTCCTCATGATCATAACCTTGACATACCAGATGTTTGTCTGTCTCGTGTGTCCATCCTGTCCAGTGTGAACACCACTGTTGCTCCGTTGCTGTTTGCTGACCAGTACCTGCAGCTGTCCACCACCCTGGCCTCTTTTCTGGTGTCTGGCCTGGGGGAACATTACACCCCCCTCAGCTTGAACCTCAACTGGACCTCCCTCACTCTCTGGAACAGGGACATGGCACCTCATGTGAGTCTAAAAGGACAGTTTGCTGACCTCTAAAACTATGGGGGTTCCCTCCTTTTAAAGTCATGTTATAGCACAACAAACATTTCAATACAAAAGCAGTTTTTTTCTCCTGAACACTCCAGACCATATTAACCTTTAAAGTAGGGTGAAGTTTTAAATGTGACATTGTTTTTATCTCTATAGAGTCATGTCAACCTCTATGGCTCCCATCCATTCTACCTAGTACAGGAGGAGGACGGCCTGGCACATGGAGTTTTCCTGCTCAATAGCAATGCCATGGGTACTGGAGCATCTATCTATTAATTTAAGACACCCTAGCATCCCACTCACATATTTGGTCCTGTTTCATCTATCTGCTTTGTAAAAATCATCTTATGAGGATTAAAATTATTGCTAATTGTCTTTTAGAGGTGATATTGCAGCCAACACCTGCTCTCACTTGGGTGGCCATTGGTGGAATCCTGGACCTGTACATCTTCTTGGGTCCTGACCCCCAGAGTGTTGTCCGACAGTACCTCCAGGTCATCGGTATGTTTTCACCTTTGACCTTGTTCAATAACGCTTCACTCTCAACCTGAGAAATCTCCATGTAAGATCTAAACAGTTTAGTGTGGATTTTACAAACAGGTAACATTACATCACAGGGCACCAAGATTTTATTTTTAACCTTTAGAGGTCGCCAAACCCATACAAATGGTCTAGGGTTTAGTTACTCTTTAGAGTATTTAAAGCATGTTAATGAGTATATTTTAATAGGCCACAGTGTATGTTGGAAAACACTGGTTTAGTTGATGAATGTGTGGTCCTTCATCCCTCCCCAGGCTATCCTATAATGCCTCCCTATTGGTCCTTGGGCTTCCATCTGTGTCGATGGGGCTACCTGACCACCAATGCAACCCGGCAGGTGGCACAACACATGCACGATGCCAAGCTCCCGCTGGTAAATCAATATGAACAATATTAATATTAAGAGCAGTATTCACATAGAGTGTAATTGGCTATTTATTGTGACAGACCACTTTTCTGTATAATTGAATTTATTCTGTAAACACTGTGCTAAGGTCAGTTTTGTGCACCCAGCATTATCAAATGATCACATCTCTCTTGGTTGATATCAATGTTGGGACAGTGCTTACATCTAATAATAATAATAATAAATCATTTCCTCTATGTAACTGAGATGGTTTTGTTTCTCTCATCAGGACGTGCAGTGGAATGACCTAGACTATGCAGACAAGCGCAGGGTGTTCACCTTTGACCCCTGGCGATTTGGGGACCTCCCAGACATGGTGGAGGAGTTCCATCAGAGAGGCCTGAAATACATCCTCATCCTGGTACATCATCTTCTCAATCCACTAACAATCCACTTACCGACCCTCTGAAACATAATGACCCTGTTTTGTCAGTTTATCTGCTTTTGACACAAGACAATACACAATACTTGTTTTCAGAGGGGAATCATTTACAGTTCACATCCAGTAGGTGGCAGCAAACACTGTCTGACTTAACTTGTTTCTCGCACTGACGCATGCTCTTGTGATCTACGTCTCAGGACCCCGGCATCAGCAGCACCAGTCCCGCCGGGACTTACCCTCCCTTTGATGATGGCCAGAAAAGAGGGGTCTTCATTAGGAATGCCACTGGACAGACCCTCATTGGGATGGTCAGACCTCTCTTTTCCTGAGACTTGAGGCATTCTGTCCCACTGCGGCGCGCGTCTGTGTACGCACGTGCGTTTCATGTGTGTTTGTTGTGTGTATTTTCATACTGTGTGTCCAGGTGTGGCCAGGTCCAACAGCCTTCCCTGACTTCACCAACCCAGAGACCGGACGCTGGTGGGAAGACTGCATCACACAATTCCATTCTAAAGTCCCCGTGGACGGTCTGTGGATTGTACGTTTACACACACACACACACACGCGCGCGCGCGCGCGCACACACACACACACAGTAGAGCAGGTCTGCTTAAACCACAATGAGATTATCCTCGGTGGCGATGCATTAGCAGGGTCGTTCTCTCAGGCCTGTGTCGAGTCCATAAGGACAGGATTTGAAACGTCTTTACAGAAGTTGCACACGATCTCATGTCATTTCCACTGTCCTCCAACGTAAACGCGACACAATAGCGTTGGTGTATTTGGTTTGGCCTCGCAACTTGTCAACATAAAGAGAGAGAAAGTGTCTAATCCTTCACTGTCCGTCGCCTCCTCTCCTAGGATATGAACGAACCGGCCAGTTTTGTCCAGGGCTCAGTGGATGGCTGTCCTAACAGTGACCTGGAGAACCCCCCCTACACGCCACGTATGTGTACTACATCGACTAAAAACATGGCTAATAGGCCTACAATACATCCAATAAATGATTATTTAAATATCTAAATGGTCTGTTAGTAAGCGATTAATTTCCCGATTAATGTCCCATTCAGTTATTCTGTTGTTGTGTCTCTGCTTCCCTTCATACAAGCAGCTGTGGTTGGAGGCCAGTTGAACTCGGGCACTATCTGCATGTCAGCTCAGCAGACGCTGTCCACTCACTACAACCTGCACAATCTCTATGGGCTGACGGAGGCGAGCGCCACCCACCGGTAAGACATCACTGAAACACAAACTCTCTAAAACCGCCGTTGGACTGTCTCAAGGACGGGGTTATACGTGCTTTAATCTCCTCCCCGACTTAGCCGGGCCTCCCTCTCGCGCTCGCAGTCGGTCCAGAACGCTGCAGCTCGTCTTTTAACAGGAACACGCAAGCGAGAGCGCATTTCCCCCGTGCCGGGCCTCCCTTCACTGGCAGTGTTTTAGGATCGATTATAGGATTTTATTGTTTGCCTACAAATCATTAAATGGGCCAACTCCAACCTATCTCTCTGACCTTTTACAACCACACGTCCCATCAAGGTCACTCAGGTCCGCTGACCGGTTGCTTCTGGTTGTCCCAAGGTCAAGGTTGAAGCACAGGGGAGATCGTCCCTTTGCAGCTGTAACCCCCGAACTCTGGAAGGAGTTGCCTCTGCATGTCAGGCTGGCCACTACACTGCCTGTTTTTAAATGTCATCTTAAAACACATCTTTATTCCTTGGCTTTTAACTCAGTATGAGAGTTGCCTTTCTTTGTCTCTTAAACTTTGTGTTTTTCACTTTGGACAACTGTTGTTGTTTTTATTGTGTTGTTTTATGGCTTTTGTCATTTTGATTGTACAGCACTTTGGACAACTGTTGCTAAATATGCTTTATGAATAAACTTGACTTGACTTGACTCGGGGGTCGCGTGCCGTCCTCAGCGCCCTGGTGAAGGTACGAGGGAAGCGACCCTTTGTTCTGTCTCGCTCGTCCTTCCCTGGCATCGGGCGGTTCTCTGGAGTGTGGACGGGAGACGTGAGGAGCGACTGGGAGCAGCTGCGATACTCCATCCCCGGTGAGGACGGATAGATTCTTAAAGATCTACGCGCCACAATAATAGTACTTTCTCGTCCACGTGCATGTTGTAGGACAGCAAGTTAGGGTCGTCTCAGCTCTCCTGACAGACACTTGTGTCGACATGCACAACGAGGGCTTTCATTCTCGGTTTCTGAGAGCAGCGAAGACAGAAGAGAGTTTGAAGATATGCTCCGAGACCATGTTTAAGACAGCTCTGGTTTAAGACAGCTCATGTTTCAGCTCTGGTTTTCTAAAATACTGTTTTTAGATTTAGAGTGACCTTCTGTGCCGTCCTCCTACGCCCCCCCCCCCCC